>PVIJ01006136.1:0-95465 GCA_004024925.1 Scalopus aquaticus
AGAAGATGTGGTACATATACACAATGGAATACTATTCAGCATTCAAAGAAGATAAACACATGCAATTTGCAGCGACATGGATGGAATTAGAGGGGATCATACTCAGTGAAATAAGCCAGAAAGAAAGAGAAAAATATCGAATGGTTTCACTTATAACAGGACTATAAGGAAACCAAATAGGAGAGAGACACTCAGCGGGGGGTTGGGCGGGGAGAGAAGGAAAAGGGCACAAAATGGAATGGAATAGAAAAGAACACAAGGACCATGGAGATGGATCACGGGTGAATTGGTGGTGGGCTACCCAAGGGAATACAAAATGTAAAAGACATAAATAACAATATAAATATATATTAAAAAAAAGAAATACAATAGGATCAAAACTTTGCAAGACCAACAGAACTATAAAAATTACAACTAGTAAAAACTGATAAAACAAAAATAAGATGAAAAAGAAGCTAGTGAATATTATAAAACTTTATTCAGGACCATAAAACTTTTAAAAACTCTGAGTACTAAGACCATGATGGTGAATGGTAAGAACCAATACTGTAAAACTATCAATTATTCCCAAATCAGTCTACATATGTAATAGTGAGAATCTTAATTGATATGTTTATTATAAAATCTGAAGAAAATTTAGTAAGCATAGTTGTGACCTTTTTAGAAAATATTTTCTTTTTTTAAAAGAGCAAAACTAACCACAGAGTTAATCAAAATAATGTGGCACTGGCATAGAAAGAAACATACAGACCAAGTGAACAGAATATAGAGTCCAGAAATAAACCTTCACAGAATGGTCAAGCAATTTTTTCACCAGGGTACCAAGACTGTTCAATAGGAATGGGACAGTCTTTTCAACAGATGGAAAAACTGAATATCCACATTAAAAAAAAAAAAAAAGAAACTTAGCCCTTATCTTACTTTATACATAAGAACTACCTCAAAATGGATGAAAGAGCTAAATGAAAGAGCTAAAACTATAAAACTCTCAGAAGAGAGGAATGGATGAATAAATAAGTGTACATTCATTCTATAGAATGTTACAAGGCCATTTAAAAAATTACAAGGTCAATCTAGATGAGTAAACTTTGAAAAGTATCTACCAAATATTTGTTAAATTAAAAAAAAATTTCAGTGAGATGCATTATTTGATAGAAGAGTGGAACTCTGTTCCTTAATCTCAAGCTACCATTTCTACAGAACCTACAGCTGATGTAATGTTACATTAGCCAAGTGAGGGCAGGACTTAAAAGGATAAGATTATTTTACTTTAGATACTTCCATATTATTCAATTGTCTACCATTAGCCTGCATCTTCTCATATAATAAAGAAATAATTTTACAAGTAACAACAACCAAAAATATCAGAGTGGTTGGGTAATGGAAATGCCCAGCAAATTATATAAATAGCTTGCATAGGGCCTCCCTGGTGGCGCAAGGAGTTAAGTCTCAGCATTACAAAGCTATCAGCAGCCACTACAGCACAAATTCGGATCTCCAGCCAGGGAGCTGACCCACATGGCGCAGCAGACCTCTCCTGTCACACCGCTGCTCCCATCAGCAGTGTATTTCAGTAGATCTGCCTGTTCTGCTTCCTATTCTGTCTCTGGTGAATCATCTCATCCCTCCCCCCAACAGGGGGGACACCGCAGCTCTTGCATGCGTAAATAACTAAATCTTAAAAAAAAAAAAAAGTTATTTTAAAATAATATATCCTGTGTAGATGTCAGATTCTGCCACTTCTGGAAGAGTGGGAGAAATACCATGGAGTTCTTGGGGGATTGGGTCCCCAAGTCTCCCACTGCTCAAGGCTCTACTATGGTGCTTTAGAGAAGGATTTGCTTTCTTACCTGACAATGGGCCAGCAGCTGATATTTAAAGGTTGTCAAACTTCAAGTTAATTTCTTAGTCCCGCATTAACTCTCAGTCCTCAACCTTGTGTTCACTTCACTGTGACTACTTCCCCCAGAATTCTTCAACCTCAACATTTTAATGTGATCAATTGTTGTAGGGGCTGTCCCATGCATTGCAGGATATTTAACAGCATCCCTTGCCTCTACCCACTAGATGCCAGTAGCATCCTCTCGCCAAGTTATAACAATCAAAAATATCTTCAGACATTGTCAAGTTTGGGGGGAGGGGTGTGCAAAGGCACAACTTCCCTGGTGGAGAACCAGTGGGCCCAATCACCAGGACTAGAGATCCTGGCCTGGTAGACTAATGATCTGAGTAGAAATGCTGTCACTCAGCCACTTAATCTAACAGCTATTGTGAGTCCTGATACACACACCCAAAAATTCACAAAACATACAAATGTGGTCTGCATCATTCTGTTCCATTATTTCATATCTTATATTTAGGTATAAGATTTTTAAGGAGGCAAACCACATTCTATGTATTAAAAGTGAAAGTAGAATCCCTCTGTCTCTGTCTCTCTTGGTTCACAAGAGAAGAACCTGCTGTTACATAAAAGCTTTTCTCAGCCTTTCAGTCTATTGGAGTTGAAAAAAGAAAAGCCTGTGTAGCTAAAAAAGAAAACATAAAATGTCAGAAAACTCAAACTTAGTATTTATTAATAGCATGGACTTTGTAGGTTGCTTCCTTGCCTTAGGTCAAATCTTCAGGAATCATAGAAGACTTTAGATGATAAAGTCTTAGCTGTTGTGACTTGCAACATTAACAAGTAACACAGAAAACAGACAATCTCACACATTTTTAAAAGGCTCTCAGAGCAACAGAGTTTTACAAAGATTTTTTTTTCCATCACAAAGCAGCGGGAGGGTAAAGGGTACTGGTATATGCTCTGGCTTCAGCACCCCCTCCAAAAATCTAGGACAAGTGTTTATTTATTCCTTGTATTCACTGCCATGTATTTGTGCAAAACAGAGTCCAGGGGTACGAACTTTATAGGGCTGTGGACCAAAGGTGGGGTGGGTGGAAGGGTAACATTTTTAAATGGAGAATGATGATAAGGTCGCTGAGACTTACGGAAAGTCACAAGTTGTTTTTAAGCCCCAAATGGCAGCTGTTTTGGTTTTAAAGGTTTATTGAAAGTGGACATTATTTACACCATGTTCATACAAAAATACAAGCAGTGTTTCCCAGCACCTGTGGCAGATGTTTAAGGGGAAAAACTGAGCTCACATAGCCTCAAGAATCATAAACATGCCAAGCTTTCCCAAAATAATACCTCCCTTTATGGCAAGTCCAGCCTCCCATTTCATGTTGGATCTCTTATCATGATGTGAACTTTGATGAACTGCCTCTTAACCCACCTTTGGCTATGAAACTGTCAGGTCTTAAAGCAAAATGGGTTCCATCCTGGTCAGTGCCCGAATGGACATGTTCCAAGGAAAATCAGAGTGTTGTCTTAGAAAGCAGTGACTCAGAAAGAGGTTGTGTGAACCTCTGAACTGCTTCAGAACCCAAGTTCCTGGCTACTGGGAGGAAAAAAACCAAAACAAAACAGAGCTACAAAGACTCCCTGGACAAATAACTTCCCTCTAAGGGAGACTTCTCAAAGTGTATCTCCAAGGCTCCTCAAGATAACACATGCTCTTCTGAAATCTTTGGTTTTATAATGTGCCGGTACCTGGCATAAGGTGATGATTTATATTATATTCTCCTTTGTTTTCCCATTAAAAACATCCTTTCCTGCCATACTAAAGTGAATTTGATCTTGGTCCATTTGTGTGGTTTATCTAACTTTGCTCTCAAGACAGGAGAGAGGGAGCTTGTCATTTGGGGTTTGTAGGAGGAGAGGAGAGGAAGGGTGCTCGGCCACACTGACGTGATCTACAGATCAGCATGTCTGAAGGCCCTTTCTCCAGGTCAATAAAACTCAGGGTAAAACCACCACAGATCACTCTACGGTCTAGGAAACCCTTCTGATTTGACATAATGTGTCCTGACATACATGACTGAGTATTACCATAATAATACCATGATGCATGTCTTTGTGTTTTACAGAGTCATTGGTAATAACTAAAAAAGCCAGTTGGCTGTATGACCACATGAAAGCAAATTACACTGGTCAAAAAATTTTTACAAAAGTCATGTTACTGAAATAAAATCAGTCATTTCCTATCAATTTGTATGTGCTCAACACGAATATGAGAGTCAAATTCTAATTTTGGCTCTAGGCTTTTTTGTAATCTGCAAAAAATTGGTGTTCACATCACAAGATGCATGCCAATAGTAGTAGGCCTACGGTTAATACCTGTAAAAAATCAAGTCATAGACTACTACTTAGATTTCTTCGTTTGTCTCTTATACAGCTGTTCAAGAATAGAACAGATGGAAGACGGGTTCCACTGTGCAAAAGCACAGCCTTAAGACTCAATTTCAAAGAATCTAGAACAGTCTCCATTCTTGTGGGTCATGAGTGATTTCTAAGGCATTCATGAGGCCCTCAATATAGGAACAGAATACCAGAGTACTTTCCTTTCTGAAGAAAGGCTCCAACTGCTGGTGGCGCTTTCGATATCAAGTAATTGTGACATCTTCTTCTAGGAGATTCCATTGTTGGTGTCTTGATCCTAGCAATTCTGCCTTGCTCTTGGAGAAGTCTAAATCACGAACCAGGTCATTGAGTTCTTCCTGTGTTAGTCTGTGTGGGGTTGATGATGCACCACAGTGAAAATCTGGATCACTGCATGCTGATGGCAGGAGAAAAACAGGTCAGCTCACCCTTGTCCTCATCAGATGAATTAAGAGAATATTCTGCTGGAGGTTCTGGAATAGGAAGTTCCTCACCATGTGGAACTGGTCTCAATGCAGGTGGAATGTTTGGGTAGACTATTCGTGACTTCTTTTGCTTTGTTATTCCAGTAACAGTCTTTAAAGTGGCTGCTTGGCTCTCTCCACACGATGGGGACTGCAAACGGCATGGATGGTCTTTTGCCATTTAACCACTGTGAAAGCTGTGTTGTACATGTAGCACAGCATATATGCGGGGCCAAAGGCTTGTCTTGGTCACCAACCTTGCATCTCAAGTAAAGATGATAAGCCTTCTTCACTTGAGAAGTGATACTTTTCTTCTGGTTGGCAAATGTCATTTCCCCACAAATAGAGCATAAATTGTCCATGCTATTAACACACTTTTGAGGTATTACTGTTCTGTATTATGCCTAAATGGATAAAATAATAACAGTTCTATGGAACAGTAGCTAAACTGTCTCGCACAAAGTCTGAAATATTTTCAATGCTCAACCTTTCCAACAGGGCTTTATATAGTGCACTGCTGACGTCACTTATTCCAGCAGCCGCCTGGCAGTAGTATTGCATTGCATCAGAAAATGATGCAATCAACTGTGGATGATGTGTGCATGATGGTATTATGCAATGCGATGCAATAGTACATCATTCTAGGCTGATTTAGGATGTTGTTGCAGTCCTACTGGATAAATTTACATGATGAAACATATAAGATGAATTATATGAAATATCTTCAAAATGAGAGCTAATAAAAAATTTTCAGGGTTATATTCATGTTCAGCACACCAAGATACTACAGATTAGGACTTTTTTAAGTCAGTAACGATCTCACTGTTGACCACTGTTATAGAATTGCTATGCTCCCTGAAGTCCTCAGCTTACCAAGAAGTCATCTTGGCATCAAACATAACCTATTCGTTGATGATGAAAGACCCAGAGTTAATGAACTACTATTCCTCTTCCAAACTCTATTCCTGGATAAAATCCCTCCATGGACTCCCCTCTTCAGACTTCTTCCTTCTCACAGGCTCACACCTGCATGAGAGAACATTTTCTTTGTTCACACTGTAAGGAGCAAATTTTCTCCCACTGGAACCTGGTAGTTTGATGAGGGCCCATTTCTGGCATTTCTCAGACTACATCTCAGGAGATATTTGAACAAGAGATTAAATCTGAAAGAATTTTAGAATCACTTCTAACCACCTCCATCAGTTTATGCATAAAGAAAATGAAGGGGAAAGGTAGCAACTTCACTAAGTACTTGGTGTCTGAGCCAAGAATGGAATTCACATCTCTCGGCTCCCAGAATGTTTTATAAACGCATCCTATTTGTAGGCTGTTCATTGAGAAAATACACTTATCAAAACACCTTTCTCCAATTCTGGAGGCAAATAAAGGTTTTTTATATACCACCCCCAAACTTTATTTTAAAGTTTTAGTGTTCTTGATATAGATGCCTTTGTAACAACTTGTTTCTCCTTCTCTGATTGAAGGAGATTTACCGTTCAGTGAAGGCTATTTCCTTCTTGCAGCCTTGGGGACTATTTTACCTTCTTTGTGTATGGGGGGGGGGGGGATGTGAAAGGAAGAATAAGGTCTGGTAATCAACTGCTCAGAAACCTATTTAAAAACAACTTTTACTTGAAAGAAAAAACATCTGTGGACTCAAATTACACTTAGTGAATGGGTTATCTCTTGCCAATTTTAAAATAATATTTGCTTTGCTGTTAAAGAAATATCAATAATAAATCAAAGGAAGGAAATAACCAAGAACCTCATTATAGTTTGATAATCACTAAAAATGGAAATACACATTTAGATTTCTAATAACTTAAGTCAGAGTGGGCAAGAAAACTAGCCAAGAATTGTTTTCAAAGGAAGTTGGTGGGTGAGAGAGTGACCTTGGCAATTATAAAGTTCTATGATGCCCTCAATCACACTTAGAAAAATAGCTGGATTTTCCCCCCACTTCTTTCTCCATCTTGCCTTTAAGGGTGCTCTGAATATTCTTTGAAACTGGATTTTAGGGATTTACCTTAACATCATTGTCTTGCTGGGAGGAGGGACATGGAATACTACACAGTTCCAAGGGAGGGCCATTAGTATTACAGTGCAGTGAGTAATGTACAACTGTCTCACACCATGGTATCATGGCCCCTCAATCACAGGATTTTTTTTTTTAATATTGTTTCAAACTTCTCACCTAAATAGATTTGGTTTGTTAGAGGGAGAAGTCAAAGGCACAGACCTTTGACTCTGAAGAAGAGGAAGCAATGAGGGCCCTCTCTTCTTTTTCATTGCCTCTCTCAAAGGAGATGGTAGATGACACCTTCAAGATTAGGTAGGGAAGGAGGCACACGAGACTTTCTGATCTATCATGGACATTTCCATCATTTGGTCTTCTGAATTATCCAATTAACCCCAGAGACCAATTGCAAACCATTAGGAACTGCTACCTCAAGAAGAGAGTAAAGCTACATGGAGAAAAAGAGTAGGTCCCTATACCTCATAGGCCAGGAAAAATAGTGAGTTGAATTACATCCCCTGAATTATTTACAGTATTTCTCTTTGCTAAATCTAAGCAAACATTCCACTTGCATCAAACCTACTCCAGGAGTTTTAACTGTTTATTGTAAAATCAAGCACACAATAGCTCTTTCATGAAACATTTAGCTATATCTTTAGCACTAACAAATATCACACATATATTATGAATGCTTCCTTATTATAAAGCTAAACATTCAGCACATGAAACTTTAAGCTCTGTATTCCAAGTCATTATGAACAAGATGTTTCCTCTCAGGCAATTTATTCTGGTGATGTGGAATCTTTGAATAAATAGTGACGCTAGTATTTTTAATAGCTGTTTCCCACCACATATTGCAAAGGAAACATTAACAAGGGCTGAATTCATAACTCAGCATTGTACAAGTCCCAGATTTAACAACATTTATGGTGAACTATAAATTATTTTATATGTGAATGTTCTGCCACTTGGATAATTTCATTTGGCTACAAGTTCTCCACCTTATCATTCTGAACAGAAAGATACTCTGTCCATGAAACATCCTCAGTCACGACAGGATATTCTAATAGAAATACTTCAGAAAGTGGAATGGCACATGTCTGTCATAATTTAACCAAGCTTTTTTTTCTTTGATATAATGTGTTTCTGAGATAACAGTGACAATAAAGGTCTACTATTCATTTACCCCTTCCTTCTTTGCTAGTACCTGTGATCTGTTTGGCTTCCAAAGTAGCAATAACCCATACTTTTCTCCAAATGTCCGATTGTTTATTATTAAATTGGGGATATATGTGTTCTTCTGGTTAAAATAATGACTATCACCTCCCTTTTTGGATCGCAGTAAAATCATCTAACAAGGGAGATCATTATATTTTACCATTCGTCTGTAAATGATGGAAATAAAATGTACTTTATAAATCTCTATACGGTATAAAGTCCTGAACTGGAAACATTTTTTTCCCTAAAAATTAACACCTATGGTGCCTTATTTATCCTCACAGAATAATGACTACATTCCTATTTGTGAAGTATCACTTCACTTCATAACATGTCTTATTTGGAAGGGATGATGGAGAATAGCTATTGAGTCTTGGTTAAGAAAAGCTTTTAAAACACATATGCTAAGCCCATTGTCCATTACTCAGGTTTAGCAGTGGGGGTGTGAGTGGGGTGGGTATGTGTGTTGGGGGGAGGGGGTGTAATCTACTTTCTCAGCTTCAGAAAACATTTTTTTTTAATACAGGATTGAGGAAGGCCTTGCATAGCAAACCACAAACTAAAAACTATAAGGAAAATGTATCATTTGGCTCCATAAAAATTAGTAATTAATACAAACAAAAATATAATTAAAGTCAAAAGAAAAAAAATAAGCGGGGAAAATGCTTACAAAGTCATTTCCATAATAGATAAAGAGCTCTTACAATGCAAGAAGTGGCGTTTCTAACCAAACTCATTTATAAGAGCTGCACACTAAAACAATAAAATAATGTTGTTACATAGCTAATCAGCAAAGATTAAAAAGTTTGCAGTTTATACAGTCTCTTTGGCAGAATGTACATTGGTGGTATCACTTCTGTGGATAGTTCCCAATATTTATAATGGCCAATATTTTTACGTGCAAACTGATGGCAGATTAAAACAGCTTCTACTCATATCTAACAAAATGAGTAATAACAACTCTCAAAATCATGTTAACATATATATACATATATCAGCAGTTAGCAAAGAAAACACTAACAACTTTATACCATAATCTTCAAAATAAAATAAATAAAAGATGTTGCTGCAGTTCTTCATCACTCATCACCATATTTGACTGCCCAAAAATGAAACTGGGGGAAAGTGTAAGAAAATAATTTTTTAAAAGCTCATGAATATTCCCCAATTTAGAGAGAAGCGTATTGAGGGGGTGAGTAGAGAATCTGGGGAGGTGGTAGGAACAAAAAGCTATCATAATGAGGCTCCTCCCCTCCCTTGAGGATTTTCTATAGTGGAAAAAGTCAGGCACCATCTCAGTAAGCAGAGCAAACGGGGGCATTTAAATTTAATAAAAGGCATTTTAAATTCCATGTGGAAAAAAATGAAAGGAAAAATAGAATCTAATAATAACATGAATTAATTTCAGTAAGAGCTGTGGTGGGGGGAGATAATAAAGCATACAAAATGAAAAGTAAAAGGAGTTTACAGAGATAATGAAATAGACTGAGAACCAAAAAACAGCATTACAGATTTAATAGAAATAATAGAAACAGGGGCTTCTTGGTGGCTGAGGGGTTCAGTCTCAGCGTTTTTACTGCCCATTTGAGTTCTGAGTTTCACTCCAGGCAAGAGAGCTGACTCACTATGGCACAGCAGACCTCTCCTCAGCAGTTTATTTCAGTAAATCCACCTATTCTGCTCCCCACTCTGTCTCTGGTGAATCCTCTCACCCCCACACCTCTGGTCTACACCCCAATTTTTCTATGCATAAATAAATAAGTAAACCTGATTTTTTAAAAAAAGAATTATAGAAACAGCAAGAGAAAAATCTGAATGCCTGAAAATGTGGAAAAACTGCAGATGCAACTGAGATGAAAGCATCAGTGAGAAGAAAGTATACATGAAGGATCAAAAAATGATTCAATATAGAATAATATCAAGTTAGAACATTTTTCAAAGTAAAAAAGGAAAGTATCATAAAACACAACAAAAGAAAATTTTCCTTGAAATGAAAGGAAAATATGCAGATCATAAATGTATACCATATTCTAAGAAATTCTGACATGGGAGAAAAATTACATCAAGATATATTCAAACTAAACTTTCAAGTTTAATGTAAAGAAAAATCTACAGGCATCTACATAGCAAAAGCAAGCTATTTTCAAGGTGAAAAGTAAAGGGGAAATCAGACAATTTCCATTGCAACTCTCTATTCTAAAAGGTAGTAGTGTCCAAAAAATTCTGAAGGAAAATGGGACCCAAGAATATCATACTGGGCCAATTTGTCCCTTGTCTATAAAAATAGTTGCATCAAGTTTTCAGACTTCAAGTGCCTAGAAAAATAGTAATTTGATTCCTTTTTGAAAAAAACAAATGTCAATTAAATACAGGTAGTCAAGAAATAAATCAAAATAAAAACTCAAAAATAGGAAAGCCATAACTTTTTAAAAAATGTAATGACTCCCAATCCACTAAATACAGGAATATGACTAAAACTGCGGGAATAACTATTTCAGAAAGACTATAAAGTTTATAGACTTTGACACATAAAATTTTTAATTTCAATAACATAAGCAAGGGAGGCAAAGCAGAATATTCTCTGAGAGTGGATTCCCTCCTCAATATTTTTGGAGTCCTCTTTTAATTTTAGACAGAACTTGTATTTATTTTTTTAATTTTTATTTTTTATTATTATTTATGTCTTTTATATTATTGTGTATTTCCTGTAGATTACCCACCACTGATTCACCCATGAACCATCACCCCTGTGCTCTTTTCTCCCCCGTTTTGAGCCCTTATCCTCCCCCTCCCTCACTAAATGTCTCTCTCTTGTTTGGTTTCCCTATATTCCTGCTATAAGTGAAACCATTCGGTATTTTTCTCTTTCTTTCTGGCTTATTTCACATAGCATGATTCATTCTAGCTCCATCCATGTTGCTGTGAATTTCATGTGTTTATCTTTTTTGATTGCTGAATAGTATTCCATTGTGTATATGCACCATGTCTTCTTGATCCAGTCATCTATTTTTGGGCATCTGGGTTGTTTCCATATCTTAGCTATTGTAAATAGTGCTGCAATAAACATAGGGGTGCATGTATCCTGTTGGATTAATGTTTTTATGTCCTTTGGGTAGATTCCCAGAAGTGGTATAACTGGGTCATATGGAAGTTCCATTTTTAGCAGTTTGAGGAACTGCCATATGGCTTTCCATAGTGGTTGGACTAGTTTGCATTCCCACCAGCAGTGTAGGAGAGTTCCTTTTTCCCCACATCCTCGCCAACATTTGTTGTTGCCTGTTTCTTTTAATGTGTGCCATTCTCATTGGTGTGAGGTGGTATCTCATTGTGGTTTTAATTTGCATTTCCCTGATTATAAGTAATGTTGAATATTTTTTCAAATATTTGTTGGTCATTTGCATTTCCTCTTTGGAGAAGTGTCTTTTTAGCTCTTCTGCCCATTTTTTGACTGGATTGTTGACTTTGTTTTTGTTGAGTCATGAGAGCTCTTTGTAGATTTTTGTGATCAGTCCCTTATTGGCTGTATTGTATGCAAAAATTTTCTCCCAACCAATCAGGTATTAGACAGAACTTTTAGAAATGACTATGTCTGTGGCAATGAAACACTTATCTCAAATTTAGAGATTTCCTTCAGTTTTATGTTTCTTTTTATTATTAGATCCAACTAAAAATTAAATGTAATATACTTTTTTAAATGAGCATATATTTCATCATCCTGTTTTAATGAAATTTTATTTAGCTAGCGTCTTTGTACACAAGCATTTACATGTGTTTGCTATGACATTCACCGAATGTAAAAAGTGGTGATGGTTGTGAAGTAGGATAATTTTTGCTTTCTTCTTCTCATTCTTTTGTTTACTGCTTAAATTTTCACAAATTTGTATTCTACAATGTTCTAAAAATGAGTTCACCTCTAGGAATTCATTCTATGTAGCGCTTTGCCTATGTACACTTCCAATACCATATCAAGAGAAAACTGATGAAATAATTTACAGCATATCCATACTACATAAACATTAAAAATAATGTAGATATACATATTATGAGATGGAAAAATCTTCAAAGCGAATGCCATTTTATAAGATTTAACATATTCCTACTTAAGTCAGCATGAAAATAAAAGTTGCATATCACACACATACACCTGCACATCTAGTTACATAAGCATAGGAAATGTTTGTCAACAGGCACAAAATCCATTAACAGCCGTTGCATGTAGGAAGGTCTATGAAACTGGAATGGGACAATTCTTCTTTTGTTTTTACTTTTGGTATCATATATATATCATATATATATGATATATATATAAAACCTCCATTTCATTACTTTTTCCTTTTGGGAGAAAATAGTTTAAAAATGAATATGTCACTGGTGATTTTGTTTTTTATTCCCTGTATTATACGGAAGAAGAAGGCAAGAGTAGGGACTGGTTAAGTAACTTGATCTAGTTCACATAACTAATGTGAGCTATAACTTATATTTTCTGGAGCTGACTCCAATGCTTCCTATATCCTGCCTCACACTTGTAACAATGCTGTCACTGATAGAACAACCATGAGCACCATCATAATATACAATTCATGATCTGTCATTGGGATGTTTAGAATTTTAATAATTGCAAAAGGGGCAAGTTACAACTCAATTAAGAAGGACTCCTGGTTAGAGGAAACTAAATTGCTGGGAGTGGAAATGAATGTGATCACATTTGCCATGATCGCCACCCATACCCTAACATGCTCGTGTGTGATGGTAAATTCACAGATGGTCTTTACCTAGCTTAATCTCAAAAGGCTTTAAAGATCAAATTATCTGTGCCTAAAAAGAAAAAAAAAATGAGAGTCCATAGAGAAACAAAAGATTTCACAGTGTGGTTTTAGAATACATCCCTTTGAAATTTACCTTCATATGTCAAATTTGAAGAGTTCACAAAATTCTAACATGGCGAGTGTTCAAGTGCCCTGTGCACATAATCATGGACACACACACCCATACACACATGACAGATAAACCAATATGACTTCTGAAAAAATATTAACTTTCTAGCCTACTACGAGGTTTTCTGTAAAATCTTTGTTAGAAAATACATAATGAAGTATCACTTTTTTTAAAGGACAATTTTCTTTGAATCCTGGTTCTGTCATTTCCTAATTAAATGTTGATTTCTAAACATCAGTTTTTCAACTTTAAAATGATAATATTAGTTTCAGCTTTTTAGGATCATGAAGAGAACTGAATGAGATAATATATGACAAGTGCCCCCCCAAAAGGCTGTGTCCAAAAGAAAAACAAAATGAATGTTAATTTCCTCCCCCAACTCTACCCTGGATAAAAAAAAGCTTAAAGGAATGTAGACATGTATGCTTAAAGAAAAGTTACATATAATGAATCAAATTGGAAAGAAATCTGCCTGAAATAGAAATGGACTCAAATTATGAATGTGGTCACTCAGTAAATGAAAACTAAACACACTTTATCTCAGTGAAATCAATGCTATCATCAGTAAGAAGGGGAAGATGCATGACTGCCTTGCTCATGTTCTTCTTGTTCTAATATTTGCTACTTTGCTCATAATTATAAAATACTAATGAGGAAAAGTGATTTGGAGTTGTGTAATTAAAATGAAGAAAAGGTAATTTTAGGCAAAGTATATGGAAAGTGTTTTGATAATGAGATTGAGAGAAACAAGTATTTTCTAGAGAAAATAATTGAAGCCTCATAATGAGACACTGAAGCTAAAGAATCACTGTTTATTCAATACAGGCTACACACATTAGCTCCAATATTCTCATATTATTGTCTATCATGAAGCAGGTAATATACAATAAAATCCCAGTATCTTTTACACTAGATACTGTATAGTATTTTTCTGTATAGTACATACATATTGAGCACTACAGACAGGCATATATTATATATAACTATATATGGGCATTAATTTTTTATACATGGACTATGTTCAGTAAATCAGAGAGAGAGAGAGAGAGAGAGAGAGAGAAGTAGAGTTCATATTGTATATACAAAGTATTGTACTAGAGGCCTGGAAAAAAGCCTAATTTGCATAGAGCTAACAATCAAATGAGAATGAAATACATATAAAACCAACAACATGGGCATAAATAAAAGTAGGGGAAAGAGAAGCACTAAGTATGAATTGAAAACAAAATCATTTTTCTTTAATATACATTAGTGATATATTACACATGTTATCAGATGTTACTAACAGTGATATGATACAGACTATGATACAAAAGAATTACTGAAGAACCTTATGTCAGCTAAGTGGTCGAATTTAGTCTACTGTTATGGTCCAAGCAGCAGACCCGAAGGAAAGGTACCTTTCAAAGTTAAGATGTTAGCCTAGGTTTTAATTTCCTCAACAATAATTTATTAGGCCATTGATGAAGTTCGCTATAGATAAGAGGGAAAAAAGTACATATTATCAATACTGTTGTCTATAACACTTGTTCTTAAAAACTATGGTAAAGGTATAAAAAGGAAAAGTACTTCCATGAGAAGTAAAAACAAATTACTCTGAGAATTCAGTAAAGGTGGAAACACTTTAAGAAATGAGATACAGGAGAGTACTGCAAAAGGTACATAATTTTGTCCTGGTGTCAAAAATTGAAAGAATTATAGAGAAAATATAGTAAGTAAAGTTTAGACAGGAGCAAAGGTAATGACACCTAACAGAAATAAAATGACAGATGAAAATAGAAGAGAAAAAAGTTGTTTTGATGCCAATATGAAAAAGATGGAGTCACAGAAGATCTTGAAGAGGTGTTTTAGTTTGTTTGTTTGTCTGTTTGTTTGGTTTTTTTCCCCCACAATTGGAAGTTATTTCAGAAAACCATTAGGCAAACAGAGTGATGGGCGGACTGGGAGATAGAATCTAGAGGTAAGATTTTCTTTCATTATGTGGGACACAGGTAACTGTGGACTGAAGTAAGGCCATGGCAATGGGAAGGAGGAGGTGACTGGGGAGACATATGTAGTGACAGGACATGCGCGGGAATATAGCAATAAGCATATGGAAGCAAAAAAGTAAAAAATAAAATGACATAAGAACTTTAACATCCAGACATTGGGAGTGACAGGATCCAGATTTACTTCCTGCCACAACCAACCAAAACACTGAACAAAATATCTAACAACTGTCTTCAGTTATCAGACTACTGGCAGCACAGGATTGTACTCTATGATGAAAAAACATAGGGTGAGTCTCTCAATTGCACTGGCATTCTGTCTAGAAATATTTGAAAAGCTCAAGGACAGAAAACTCAAGCAAAGCTTTATAACGTTACTGAGTTAAAGAGAGAGATAAATAATGGTTCAGAGAGGCAGTTGTAGCTAGAACTCATAATGCAGAATTTCAGAGAAGAGAACTAGCTCCAGAAATTTGAACAAGGGTTTTCTTGAGTCTTTGACTATGCATTATAGAATAAAACTCCACAAGTTTGGGCAAGAAAAACTTCTGAAGAAAAGACAATTACCAGGGAGTGTTTAAAAATTAAAAAAACAAACACACACAGTACTCACATAAGGCCAGGGAATAATTGTATTTCCCATTGGGTAAAGTGGAAATGCAACATTGGCTATATAGTTCAGTAGAGATTCAAAAAGGACCATTCCTTAGAAATGATCCTAAATTAGTCTTAGAGGATAGGTTAATCTAGGCCAGCTCATACGAAAGTTGTAAAACCTTGGAACTATCCAACTGATCTACAAGAAGTTTAGTTATAGGAGAGGGAAAAGGTCTAACAGAATTTAAAAGAAGAGAGCAAAATTCAGTACTAAATGTATCAATCAAATCTAACAATATGTGAAGAAACAGGAAAAAGTGACTCATGCCATAAGAAAAACTAGTCAAAGAACAGATCCAAAAATTACAGAGATGATTTAATTGACAGGGACATTAACACAGCTATTATTAATGTGCTCAAAAATTTAAAGGGACACAAATTTAAAGAAACAGAGGATACAAAGAAAAACAAATTCTGATATGAAAGAGTTACAGAGGTTGAGAGATTAATGTAGAACAAAAACATCAGAGAAAATGATGATACAATTTAAGCTTTTCTTCGGGAAGCACCAAGTAAGGCCAAAAAGAAAGAGAACCAAAAACCTCACTGACTAGAGAAAAAATATCAATCTATCTAACATAAGTATAATTAAAGTCCCAGAAGGTAACTAGAATGAATCACATTTCCAAATTTGGTGAAAACTCTAACCCCACAATACCAAGAAGTTAAAAAAATTCCAAGCAGGATGAGTTGGAGGGAGACAGGAGGAGTCAAGACATGTAAGAATCAAATTGCTGAAAAACAGTGAAAAATCTTAAGGGCAATGACAGCAAAAATATCACATTATGAAAAAAGGCAACTAAAGTTAAAACCTCCAACAGATTTCTTATCAGAAACAATGTAAGGCAAAAACCACAGTGGGGGCAGGGAACAACTGTCACCTTAGAATATTAAACCTAGCATAATATATTTTAGAAATAACAATGAAATAAAGACTTTAAGAAAAATAAACTCCGAGAGTACTTTACTAGCAGAACACCACTACAAAAATATTAAAGGAAGTTCTTCAAACAAAAGGTAAGATACCAGATGAAAACTGACTATACCCAGAAGAATTAAGAACAGTGAAATCCTACATTTGTAGGGAATAATAAAAGACTATTATCCTGTTTTTTTAAAGGTCATTAAAAATAATAGACTATTTAAGCAGAAACAACAAAAGTTCATTATGGGGCTTATAAGGGCCAATTAATAAAAAGTAAGTCAAAGTACAATAATAAATCTAAGAGTAGAAATCAACAAAACAGAAAGTTGATGAAAATAATCAATGAAGTCTAAAATTTGTAATATGAAAAGATTAGTAAATATGATAAACTGTCCAGATTTATGAGGGGGAAAAAAAGGCAAAAATTACCAGTATCAGGAATGTAAAAGGGACCATTACTACAGATATCGTAAGAAATAAAGATAATAGTAAGACTAACAAATTTGTGCCAATAAATTTGACAACCTAGATGAAATAGACAAATTCTTAAAAGACACAAATTACTAAAGCTCCCTCAAGAAAAAATAGAATACTTCAAAATGTCCATTTCAATTGAAAAATAGAATACATGATTAAAAATCTTCCCCAAAAGACTATCCCAGATAGTACTCTGGTAAATTCTGTATCTAGTGGAAAAAAATTACCAATCCCATGCAAACTCTTCCACAGAAGAGGAAATACTTCCCAACTCATTGTAAAAGATCAGCATTACCATGATAACAAATATAGCCGTGACAAAGAGGGGAAAAGTCCTTCATGAACAAAGGCACAAACATTCTTGACAAAATATTCACAAATAGACTTAGCATTACATCAAAAGGATACACTTCATCACCAGCAATAGCTTATTTCAGGAGTGGAACGTTAGTTTAATATGTAACAAATCAAATGATATAATGCACCTGATTAGGAGGATAAAAGTGAAAGCAGGATTATCTCAAAGGATACAGTAAGGTATTTCACAAAATTCAAAAGAAAATTCCTGATAAAAGCTCTCAAAAACTCTAAGTAGGGAAGAACTTCCTCTATCTGATAAAAAATGTCTACAAAAAGCTGTCATTATAATTCATGGTGGGCCTCCCTGGTGGCACAGCAGTTGAGCGCTTGCTGTGGGGCTGTCGGGCAGAGCAATGCGAGTTCACCGGCCAGCCGGGGAGAATCCCACATGGTGCGGCAGACCTCTCCTGCCTCACCCGCTGCTCCCGTCAGCAGTGTATTTCTGATCTGCCTGTTCTGCTCCCCACTCTGTCTCTGGTGAACCCTCTCGCCGCCACACACTTCTGGCCTGTACCCCAGCTTGTACGTATAAATAAATAAATCTTTAAAAAAAAAAAATATATATATATATATATATAATTCATGGTGAAAGATTGAGGCTGTCACCACTTCTTTTTATTTATTTTTATTTATTTTTTTCATTTTTTAATTTTTATTCCTATCTTTTACATTATTGTGTATCCCCCATACATTACCCACCACTGATTCACCCTTTATTTTTTAATTTTTAAATTTTTATTCTTATCTTTTACATTTTTGTGTATTCCTCATAGATTACCCACCACCGATTCACCTGTGAACCATCACCATAGTCCCTTGTGCTCTTTTCTCCCCCATTTTGAGCCCACTTCTAACAAGTCGAATTTGACCAGTGCGAGGCACTGGCAAATAAGTGGACGAGAGAGGAAAAGCAAGGTCAGAGCAGTTATTCTCCTGATTTCCTTCCTTCTAGAACACATGCCTGCCCCATCTTCATCCAAGACCACAGATAGTGCAGGGCTGCTCTCTCCTGAACTTAAGTCACTTTCTCCAGAAAATGGTAACTATTCCCTCCCTTTACACCTGTGGGACTTTATTACTTTGACCTCCTTTCACCCCCAATTAGGTTTCACATAATCCTGCCCACCCCTTTATAAAATGTCTTTTAAAAACCTCAGCTCAATCTCCTTCATGGAAGTATGTCATCCAATTCCCACCAGGCTCCTGAATGATACATCCTAATTTGAAATCCACCATCATACATTTGCAAAATAGATGAACAAGCTTGTCTTTAACAGAAAATTCGAATCACTTTCTCTTTGATCTGATATTTCCAGTCCATTTTTCTCATGGAATTTTATATTGATGAAGAATATTTTATGCTTGAAAGTCTTTTACTGATCATTTGATCATACTTCTCCACAGCAAAAATGTGTATATATTAAAGTTTAAGTTGTTTTTAACCCCTAAAGCAATAAAGATCACAGACTATGACCAATATTTTTGTGGATTGAATGAATAATCATAGTTATTAATCCACAATTGATCAAATAACATAAATATATAAAATTCTGACTTAAAATTTATTGAATATAGCAAATAAATTTATTTGGAAATGTATCTTTAAATGAGAATAAGGGTTTGCCTCCCAATTAATTTCTATTTCCATGGGTGAGTATAATTTATGGCTAGAATAATATGGAATTCAGAGTAAAACAAAGGAAAAAAAGAAAGGATGGGCTACAGGAAGTTCAGAGCTTACAAAAGGTATATTGATTCCTCTGCTAATTATTTAAAAGCGAAACCGACAAAACATTCCTATAATAAATACATGGCACAATAAATGAACAGAAAAGAGGTTAGTAGGACGCAGGACATTCATGCTTATGTTTACAATACAAGCTTATGGAATATAATCATCTGGAAAAAGTTAATGAAAATGCTCTTTACTGAATGAATGGTCAAGAAAGTATAAATACTAACTTAATACTAATATATGGTCCATCTTCTAGAAAACGTAATATTTTGCTATTTTGCAAGTAAACATGGAATCCTACATCTTCTCTTTGAAACTGTGGAAAAGAGAAGCTGAGACGGCTGAGGTCTTGGTTTTAGGGGGCTTCAGAGATCCCAGGAGTCCCTTTGATTACTGTGCTGGTGAGTCCTAGACCATATCTCTTGGATCAGGGCTCTCACATGAGCAAGAGATAGTTTCCTTTCACAAATTGAAGGAGGGGTTGAAGATAGTGCCTTGCAAAGGAGAACTAGGCACACCCTTAGAATAGTCAGCTTTAAGGAATAGTGTGCATGGGAAGCCGAGGGTCTGCAAAGCCCCTTTAACACTCCGTGTGCCCCCATTCCAGTTCCCCGTGTCCCACAAGAAACCTTTGCCAGTACCCAGGAGAAGATCTCAAAGTGTGACAAGTTTCGGTATATTATGCCTGAGAAAGGAAAGAAAGTCACTACTTGGACAAATCCTTCGGATTTACATGGTTCTACTTTACTTAGACATGTTTTCTTTTTCAAAGCTGCTGATTCCAAACAATTAAAGAACTACGAGACACAGTTAAGAACGTGAAACGGGATCTTTTGTATATTCTAAGGTTGAGTCTACACAATAGCAAAGTGTCGGATGTTTTGTCTCCACTTTGCCAAACATCTGGATTGAATGAAAATGCAACTAAATGGACTCAGCATTCACCGTGTTTCCCTTCTTGAGGCTCTCTTTTACTCCTGGCTGTGAAGCACCTTTTGATATCAGTAGCAGATCTGAACATGAAATAAACGCACAGAGGGAACGAAAGGAAGCCTTGCTCAATCTTCCCAGCCATGTCCTTTCTTCCCTGTCCCTATGTTCTTTTGGGGACTTTGAGATACATGCTGTGTCCATCCACCTTAATCCATCGCGTAATGTAAAATAAGATTCCCCCTTGTCTGCCAGCACCAACATTGCTCCCCAGCCTCTATTTGGAGTCTGTCCCTTTTCCCGCTTACTCTGCCTCTTCAAGACAGGCAAACCCTGCTCCCCATGATTTCTCCACCCCTCTGGTCTTGCGCAGAGATGAAAGGCAGCGGACCCAGCCTCTCTCTGAGCACACATTCAACAAAGCGACATAATGAGCTGCCTTTTGTTGAGGGCTCTCCAGGTCCCCCAAATCTTTCTCAAATGTGATTGTTTATAAAATGTTTGATAAAAATAAATGATGCTTTCAATTTAAACAAAATTTCACACTGTTACTGGTTTTAATAACAGTTTTGACAGATGAGATTTTCATCATCTGTTTTTTCTTTGTGAAGGCTTCTTCAATAAACTAAAAATGCTTTAAACTAACAGATGTGACTATAAAGTAAGGCTTGAGTGTGAGACATCAGGAACTAAGGCTTGTCAAATGCTTCAACATAGAAATTTATTCCTAGTGCAAGCATCTCCTGGGTACCAGGAAAGTCACCAACCTAATGATTGCTGGCTAACGTGTGAAGCTTGTTTTAGCAGCAAGATGCCATTTATCCCAAATTGGGAATATGTCAATGTCTGCCCCTCCCCATTCGCTCTCCAGATCTAGCAATTTCTGCTACCCCAGCTATCAGAAACCTATCGAAAAGTCAACCCAAACTTGTTTGCCCTGATGCTGAAGTTTGACAAACTGGTGATTCACAATTCTTTTTTTCATCAGTTCAAAATTTGAATTTTCAATGATTGTTTACAATAAAGAAGTTATTTTTGTCTTCTTTAAAGTATGTACATACTTATTTTTTTTAACAGACTTGAAGGCATGAAATGAAGGTTTCAGTACATATTTCAGAATAGCTCACTTATCTCCAAAATATAAGTTTGACATGTTTTTTCCCTTTTTTGCTGTGGTGTCTGTGTATTTTAAACAGTTACTCTTGCACAAAGAAATACAACATTGTGAAGCAAATTGAAAAACCCATTCAATTTAACAACAAAAGTAATCATGAAGCTTGGTTAAATTAAGGAATGATATTGTGAGAACTTTTGTCATATTCTAAGTGAAATATCCTCCCATACCAAAAGGCATATGTCAAAATTTATTGACATGATCTCAGGGTTAAAATGAATGATTGAGAAACAGTGATTTCCATTTGCTATCGTCCATTAATATACAGATATTCTTTCAAGGGAATTTTATTCATTTTCTCAAAGTGGGCACACAATATTTGTTTTTGTGTCATGAAGTTAATTAATGGGTGAGATGTCACTCTTTAATCTCACTAGTCTTCCTCGAGACCTCTCAGTTGAAATCTGCAAATCGGCCCACTGCAGGCCCAAGCTGCTCAATACAGGAGCAAGTACTCATTCCTCCCTTTCAAAGGGCATCCAAAGGAAGTTTCTCTGCCAAAGAGGTACTGACAAGGACCGGGTCAGTGCTGGGGCTCTGGCAGAGCTAGGTGGGAGGGGTTGTCTTGAGACTTTAGCCAGGAGAGGCCAGCTGATTCCAAATAAGGCATTGCATAAAGGAGAGAGCCACAATGAGGAGGGAGCAGAAACCTGGCCTCCATGCCAACAATAGCCCTAAATGAGGGTGGTCGGGTGGTCCAAAGTCAGAATGCAAAGGTCATGGCAAGCTAGGATGTGGTTTGGGCAATAGCGAAAACAATGTAGTTTGGGGAAGAGGCCAATTAAGGACATAGAGTCTAGCCACATTTGCCAAGGAAGACGTGATAGATGCTCCTGGGAGAGAGACTGAGAAGAATCAAGCTTCAGAGACTAAGAGCTCCAACCCTTGCTGGAGTCTGGGGTTCTAGATGGGGGTTCTAGATGAGGGTTCAGGCTAAGAGCAGTCTTAGTAATGAAGCAGGCAGTCGATCTGATGCTTTGAGCTGATACGTCACGGCGGGGGGTAGAGGGGGTCACAAACGCTGTGACTCAGACTTCAGTGCTGTCATAGCACATTACCTCACAAATACGCATTGAGCACCTGTCTCCCTGCTAAACTGGCAATGAACTTTCTTTGAGAGGAGCCACGTTGTGTTCCTCTTTGGATCTTCAACTCCCTCATAGTGTCTCCACATTACAGGCTTGGTATGACTTAAAAACATAAGAACAATGATATCTGGCAGTTGGAACATAATCTTACAGCAAAATTCTGTTTTCAGATCAGAACGAGAATTATCTGATGGTGATAGTGACATGCTGTTCTAAAGGTGAATCCGAAAAGATTTAAAATATAACCTGTTCCTTCATCCTTTACAGATTCTGAGGCCATTTTGATGATTTCTTACCTATCATCCCACTGGACATGTGTTATGATCAGAAATGGACTATGTGAAGATAAATTCAGTGTTAACTATGGCTATTAAAGCACATATAGTTGTTTGGTTTTTTGTTTGTTTTTTTTTCTTCCCAACATGTCAGATTCATCATCTATCATCGCGACCCTTTTCCCAGGCTCAGAAACTTGGATCTATCCTTTAACCTTTCTTACCCAAGTCACTGCTCAACTCTGTTCAAATAATCATCCTTTCCTCTTCAAATATCTTTAATCCCTCCTCTACCTCTCTCCTTGGCTTCTACTGATTTCTGCTTTTAAAAAAAGCATATTTATTCATCAATCACAATTCACTCATTTATTCTTTCAAGAAACATTAATTAAGTTCTGTGTCACATACAATCCCAACTACTGAGTATGCAAAGTGAAAAAGAAATGATCCTTGCCTTTACGGCTATCCCACTATAGTGCAGGAGACAAACTCATAAACACACACAGAACAGGATAGTACATGCCATGCTTTCAGTCTCCCATGGACAATTTCAATCTAGTTCCATCTAATGCTGGTTTGGAAAGAAGGAAGAGCTTCCTTTACTTGTTATCACCACCCTGGGTTATTGCAATTAAACAAGGCCTGCGCAGGGTTTGGGGATACAGAAACCTAGTGCTACATAACATATTAAATGCTGCTCAAGGATGGGTCTCGCCAGTTGGCAATGAGAAGGACAACTGGGTGTTAAGTGGACTTGCATTCACCCCCTGGAGTGGGGACAGAGTGCCTACCCTGAGGGAGATCTGTGGTATCTATGTCTCCTGCTCTCCATTTCTTGTGGTAACCCCTCACCCTCCTCTACCCTGTCCTTGGGGATCTGTCTTAACTCTGAACTAGACTGGCCTCTGGAAGCAGAAAATCTTGCTCAACAAGTATGCATCCAAATCTTTTTGACTTACACCAAGACCAGAGGATTTTCAAATATGTTCAGCCTTTGTTTGGGGTGATTCACTGTCTGGCTATGTAGTCCTGCGGGGGAGAGGAGCATGGAGGGGCATGAAGAAAGTTACCAGGAAAGAAAGTACTTACCTCAGGGGCGGGAAAATATCTAGCAACCTATTAAGTATATCAATATTTCAAAATATAGTCCCTCCATCTTTTTATAAACTCCCGAGCTTTAAATGAGAGAGCTAGGGAATTTGGCTGACACTGTAAGACACAGAGGCTGGGCCCGTGACTCAGTCTGCGAGGAAAAAGAGCCTTGACCCTGCCAAAGCCTCTGTGTGGACTTCTTTCCATACTGTTACTTCTAAGTTTCCGCATAATCAACATTTTCTCCTTAATCCATTTATTTCCCTGAATCTCTGCTATCTGACTATCCGGCTTCCATTTTCACTGTGGAACTGAAGCCAGGCATTTTAGGTCACCCATCATATCCAATTGACATCTCTGAGTCCTCACTTACCTCGAATCTCTGAAGTTCTGGTCACTTTATCACATTGTCACAAGTGTCACCTCCAGGTGCTTACTCACTAGCCAGGGAGACTCTGAACATCACTCCCTTGGATGGTTTGGTCACGAAAACAATTGGGTACTTAGAATGATTTAAGTATTTTTTTCAAGTCCTACTCACTTTCTCTAATGTATGATATGCCATCCTGGTGGGGGCAGATGGGGTAAAGTGGCCTCCCCTGTCTTATGACCCCTGTTCTGCTGGAAAAACTCCTAGAGCCTGAAGACCGGCATTCTAATCCCAGCTCTACTATTTGCTATTTCACAGTCTTAGCAGTTCATTCAGTGGCTTCATCTCTAAGACTTAAGTGATCAAGTGATTGTGTAGTGATGAATAGATGGACCCCATGTGGCAGGGGCCTGGCTAACAGAGCTGATGCCCCAAGACACTGCACCAGAGCACCTGGCCGAAGAGAAGCCTGCACAGGCGTTTCCAGGACCAGGTCACCCTAGCCCAGGATGAACCAGCAGACAACCCCAAGGGTCCTAGGAGCTGCTGCAAGGACAAATCTCACATTACAAATGTGCCTTCAAGGGAAGGGCTAGGAAAGAGAAGAAAAGGAGAAGCCAGAAGTGAGAAAAGAGTCTCTGTGGGGCACCTATAGGAAATACACAGCCTCTATAAAACTGACAGTTCAGGAAGCAGCCTTTGATTCTTTGGTAAACTTGCTTCCACCACCACTCCAGAAAGAAAAACATGCCCACGTTTTCCCCAACACTTTGCTCTTCAATTAAACACACCTACTCTTCTTGCTCACGTTGGGAAAGACCTGCTTTTTAGCTGAATATGGCTTGCTCACTTTAAAAACCTTTTTTGTATTAACACATCAGAATATAATGAAATAATTTTGCAAAACTCTAATGCTCCCATATATGTTATTGACCAATAATAGTAATCTCATTTATCCCTTTATCTTCCATTCTACACAAGTTGATGATTTTTTTTTTTTTACTACCTCCTTTCCTTTTGCCTTCTGAGCCTTAATAAAGGCAAATCCACAAGGCTAATTCAGTGCTGGGAGCTTGCCCATCTGTCTGCGCTCACCAGCAGCACACTCAAGCTCAGCATCAGCATGCCCACCACAGCGGACAGCACCCCGGGTACGGTGCTCATTACCTTTCTGCTCCAGTCGTGCAGCCCAGGGCCCTCAGAACATCCTGGCTTCATCCAAGGCCCAGTGACCATAGACTTCAACTCTGTAGAATCAAGGAAAGTGAAATGATCATATATGAATATCCTACCCCAAATCAAAGGTGCTGATGTTCTACAGATGCTAATCCTTACCACACTCCATCTGGATAGACATCATATTCCTGATGTTTCAAATGACAGAACTGAAGCACAGAGCAGCGACATTACCAAAGGCTGCCTAGCTAATAAAGCACAGACAACCGGTGTGACTGACGTGCTCGCAGTGACCTGACACACACACCTATGAGGGTTTTTTTGCCATGCTACTGCCCTCAAAAGTTGAATTTATAAATATTCCTTGGTCTTGATTTCACTCAAGGAAGGAGAACTACTTCTTTGTATTAAGTTTAATCAATCCATATATTTTTGGAGTATTGAAAAGGGTTTGAACGCTTGCTGATTGATTTGCGGAATTTATGAACATGTCTTGTGCGCTCACCCTGCGCAGGCAGCTAGAACAGGTCCCGGCTGACACACGATGGTCACATTCACATCTGCGCATCAAATCAAAGAGCTTGCTGTCTCTTTTTCCTGATTCCCATCTCTCCAATACAAATTTTGCATCACTGAACTGAAATTCCATTTTCATACTAAATAAGCTTTTTCAGGCAGCTACTGTACCACAATAGTGCTATATTTGCATTTCCGATGAGAGTAAGAGAGCTCTAACCTCAAGGAACCCAATTCTAGTCTTTCTTATGCATGAAACCATCAGTGACTCCCTGATATTCTACTACCCCGAACCTGACCTCTGCAAAGCACTTACTCCAGCACTCAACTGCCCTTCTCTACTCTACACTCACATACTACAGCTGCCATGCTGTTCAGTTGTTCTAATTGTCTTTTATGTCTTAATTTTATCTCTGCAATGACACTATAATCTACTTAAGAGCAGGGATCATTGTTTATAATCATTCTTCTCGGTCACACACAAGACAAGGGATTACTTATTTGGCTTTGAACCTAAAGAGTGTTTCATCGCATGATGATTTAAAGAACTTTAAAAGACTTGTTGATTGATTTCAAGGATTAAATCCAACACCAGAGAATGTTCCTCCTAGTTAAAAATTCCACTTATTTCTTTAATACAAAATTCATCACTGGGCTAGACAAAAATGAGTTTTAAAAAAGATGTCTGAGTAGAAAGAGGAGAAAACATACTGCTAATCATGAGACAGCTGAAGTTTAATCTTTGTTCTTCTTACATCTCAACTCCATTTTGATTTTTCTTTCACCCAGTTGCATCTGTAATCTTGCCAATCAGCCTAAGACTGTATTCCTATTATCTTGCTACACAAGGCCATATCCTTGTGTAATTGGTAACATCTATATACTTATAGGAATACTTATTGAGCTTTTGAGTATGAAAGATAGGAAAATCTTACTGTAAACAAAGCTGTAAATCTGGTGAAATTGTTTTCTGTGCCTTGCCCATGTTGGCATCCTTGCCCCATAGCTGAGCCTAAAACAAGAGCTTACATTTAGACAGCACCAACTGAGAGGGTCCAGGACTAGACCCTCATCTGTCTACTGGGGCAGGCAGGCAACCACTGATAAGTTTCAGTAGCAAAAAAGTTCAATTAGTCCTGAAGAATAGAGTATCTGATGAGAAGGACAACAGATGTGGCCCTGGCAGGTGGAAATAGTATCTATTTTCTAACAAATGATCATGGTGATAGAAGACCTAGAAACAAGTGAATATAGAATTCCAGAGAGTAGCTGGCACCACAGAAGTGGGCTAAAAGGTGGGTAGGCTTAGTTCTCAGGCTATTTGGTTCAGAGACTTGGTAGCATAAGACAGATCCTCAGGCCTACATGGACTAGAAAGCCAGTGAATCACCAGCTAAGCCACACAGATGCAGGGGAACAACTTAAATGTTCCAACTGAACAAAACAGGGGTAACAGTGCTCCAATAATACCTGGAGAATGAAATTAGTCTGTCTTGTAGGTAAGGTTAAAGGCCCTCAGAACACTAGAAATTCAGGCAGATATGGTGTCTAGGTTCACTGTCATATTGCTGATTCACTATGCAATATAGATCATCCTTGGCTTAGGATTGTTCCTGACATACATTCCAATAAACTCATTATAAACTGAAAATATCTCAAGTTAAAAATGGATTTAACATACCTATCCTACAAAACATTATAGCTTAGCCCATTCTACCTTAAAAGTGCTGAGAACACTTAATAATACACTGGTCAACAAACTTTTACAAAAGTCATGTTACTGAAATAAAATTAGTCATTTTCTATCAGTTTGTATGTGCTCAACACGAATATGACAAAATTTAATTTTGGCTCTACTTTTTTTTGTAATCTGCAATAAATTGATGTTCACATCGCAAAATGCATGCCAATAATAATAGGCCTACGGTTAATACCCGTAAAAAATCAAGTCATAGACTACTTCTTAGATCTCTTCACTTGTCTCTTGTACAGCTGTTCAGGAATAGAATAGATGGAAGACGGTTTCCATTGTGTAAAAGCACAGCCTTAAGACTCAGTTTCAAGGAGTCTAGAAATAGTCTTCATACTTGTGGGTCATGAGTGATTTCTAAGGCATTCATGAGGCCCTCAATATAGGAACAGAATACCAGAGTACTTTCCTTTCTGAAGAAAGGCTCCAACTGCTGGTGGCACTTTCGATATCAAGTAATTGTGACGTCTTCTTCTAGGAGATTCCATTGTTGGCGTCTTGATCCTAGCAATTCTGCCTTGTTCTTGGAGAAGTCCAAATCACGAACCAGGTCATTGAGTTCTTCCTGTGGTAGTCTGTGTGGGGTTGATGATGCACCAGTGAAAATCTGGATCACTACATGCTGATGGAACAGGAGAAGAACAGGTCGGCTCACCCTTGTCCTCATCAGATGAATCAAGAGAATATTCTGCTGGAGGCTCTGAGTTAGGAAGTCCCTCACCATGTGGAATTGGTCTCAATGCAGACGGAATGTTTGGGTAGACTATTCACGACTTCTTTTGCTTCGTTATTCCGCCAGAAAGAGGAAGAACCAAGCAGAAGTAACAGTCTTTTATGTGGTTGCTTGGCTCTCTCCACACCATGGGGACTACAAATGGCATGGATGGTCTTTTGCCATTTAACCACTGTGAAAGCTGTGTTGTACATGTAGCACAGCATCTATGCGGGGCCCAAGACTTGTCTTGGTCACCAACCTTGCATCCCAAGTAAAGATGATAAGCCTTCTTTACTTGAGAATTGATACTTTTCTTCTGGTTGGCAAATGTCACTTCCCCACAAATAGAGCAGAAATCGTCCTCACTATTAACGCACTGTCGAGGCATTACTGTTCTGTATTGTGCCTAAATGGATAAAATAATAACAGCTCTATGGAACAGTAGCTTAAACTGTCTCACAGAAAGTCTGAAATATTTTCAATGCTCACCCTTTTCGACAGAGCTTTCTATAGTGCACTGCTGACGTCACTTACTTCATCAGCGGCCTGGCAGTGGTATTGCATTACATCAGAAAATGATGCAATCAACTGTGGATGATGTGTGCATGATGGTATTATGCAATGCAATGCAATGCAATATTATATCATTCTAGGCTGATTTCAGATGCTGTGCAGTCCTACTGGATAAATTTACATGGTGAAACATATAAAATGAATTATATGAAATATCTTCAAAATGAGACTCTGGCTTATAAAAATTTTTCAGGGTTACATTCATGTTCAGCACATCAAGATACTACAGATTAGGGCCTTTTTAAGTCAATAATATCCTCACTGTTGACCACTGATATTAGCCAACAGTTGGGCTACATTATCTAACACAAAGCCTATTTCATAATAAAGTGTTGAACAGCTCAGGTAACCTATTGAAAACTGCACTGAAAGTGAAAAGCAGACATGAATGGATGAAAAAACATAGACACAATACCTAAAACCACTGGTAACACAGTCCACTTAGAGTAACTGTTTAGCCTCATGACTGCATAGCTGATTCAGACCTGTTGCTCCCTGGACTGCTCAGCTCGCTGACATACCTCTAGCCTGGGGAAAAATCAAAATCCAATGTATAGTTTCTACCGAATGCACCTCATTTTTGCACCATTATAAAGTTGAATCATCCTAAGTCAGGGACCATCTGTTATAATGAGGACTCATGAATAAATTCAAGAGGCCAAAATTACAAGTATATTCTAAGTGGACACTTTCAAAGTCTCCAACAATGATAGTTAGGATAAAATGCCAAAGTGGACGGTAGTTTCAGAGAACCTCAGTATATACTGCTTTTGTCTACTCAGCATAAAGGCCTATCTAATCCAAAGTCCAGTGTATCTAGTGGGTTTTCTTGGCACTGAGGAGGCAGACTGAATAGAATGCTGCAGAGATCAGCATATTATAGCCCAAGAGATAATTTCTACCCACCACCTGTTTTTTATTAAATAAAGCTTTATTGAAAGAGAGCCACACTATTTCCATGTTACCTAGGACTGCGGAGCTGAGTAGTTGTGACAGAGCCTGTATGCTCACAAAAGCTAAACTATTCACTCTCTGGCCCTTGGCAGATAGTGAAGGGTAGAGAAGGGCTGCTGGAAGCCAATCCCTACTTTCGCTATTTACCAGGAAGGTGTTAAGGTCTGATTTTTGTGATCCCCAAATTCAAATATTTAAACCTAACCGCCAATGTGATGGTATTAAGAAACGGGGCTCTGGGGGATGATCAGGTCATGAGAGAGGAGCCCTCATGAATGAGATGAGTGCCCTTAGAAAAATCCCCCCAAAAGCTCACTTGGCTACGCCACCGTATGAATTTACAACAAAAAGGTGCTGCCTACAAACCAGAAAGGGGGGTCTCCCCAGAGACAGAACTTGCCAGCACCATGATGCTGAATTTCCCAGAATCCAGACCTGTGAGAAATGACCCAAGATACTTTGTGATGGCAGCCAGCGCTGATGATGACAGCAGGTGACTGGGGCCTATGACTTCGACTTTGCATGCCTCGAAGTTCTCATCCTTAGAAAAGCATATTATCTTCCTTCATATTATGTTATAAAACCCCACTGCAATACTATGAGGGCTGCGCCTAGGGTGATGTCTGTTATATAGTAAGTTCTGAGTAAATATTAACCATTTTGCTACCCATCAGGCAAGGGTAGGTTCAGAACTGTATTGTTGTAGAATTTGTTTTTATACAGAGCATCTAAAGTAAATGCGCACACTTGAGAGAGGTACCAATACAGACACTAGCCCAAACCAGTTCAATCTGGATAAGGCACTTGGTTTAATATTGTCAATAAAAAAATTTTTAAGAAGATCACTAATCATTCTTTATTGCTGGGAATCTCTACAATATCTTGTAAATTGCTTTAAAAAGGTACTTAGAGTTTTCTGTAGGACTCTGTCAAATGCAGATAAGGGTCGTGAAGAGAAAATTTACATTTCATCAGTATTAACAATTTATTAAAACTCATGAAAATGTACATTATTATGCTTTTTTTTAATGCTTTATATTACAATCCCTGGGATGTAGTTTGAAAAAAAATCATTTCACTGTTGCAGCTTAAATCTTAAAACATCTCAAATTCTCTCTTCACTCAGAATGCCATTCATTAAATTCCTTCTTCTAAGGAACCATAAATGCAGTAATCTAGACCCTGAAAAAGGCTTTAAAGTTGTCCCACAGGATACTCGGGGTGGAGAAAGATGGAACATTAGTGTCAAAGAAGCATATTATTTGATTCTCAATATAATTAATAAACTCTTTCTCTCCCCCACAGGAATCTGCTAAATCTCCAATTCTTATTTGTGTTGCAGCAAAAGATTTAGTTACCTATCTAACAGAAAAGGGAAAAAAGATCTGAAAAAGGCTTTAAGTATTTAGTAGTTTAAACCCTGCATAAATTGGAGATTTGAATAAAAAATCAGTCCTGGTATTTTTCTATGAAAATGGTGAACAGAAGGAATATATGTGCTCAGAGGAATAGTGTTTTATGCCAAACATCAATCAACCCGGCTTTAGAAGCCCATTTATAATACTATGGAGGTTCTGGGCAGTTGCACTTCACACTGTGAGGACCCATCCAGGACATTAGATAGTGAACAACTGAAGTCTTTACAAATAATTAAAACTCTGTTTGAAAATGGAGATGTTTTCCACAGCTTTCCTGTGTATGCACGATATCATCGATATTCAAGAGTGTAAATATTGACTAGTTATTGCTGGTAGCCAGAAGGAGCAAAATCCCCTTTGAAATAATAATGTGGAGTGTGTGTATATAACATATACATATGTATGCACACACATATGCATAGAGATGTTAAATATATAGTCATATAGGGAGAGAAAATATAGATTTCACTTTATATGACAGTTGAATAGCTATACTTTAAACAACCCATGTTCACTGCCAGTACAGTTTGAGTGTGAGTGTGTATGTATGTGTGTGTGTCTCTGTGTGATATGCAAAGAAGACGCAAAAATATTTCTGAAATTTTTTATCTGTGACTTTTTTTCTTAACGTGTTAATGAGAGATATTATAAAGCACGCCTTTTACCTTTAAAAAAAACCTCTTCATTGTTTAAATTGGGGTCTAGAACTATACGATTTTAGAGCTTGCAGGGACAGAATTAATAATCTTGTCTAGTTTTCATAATATTTTAAGCCCACCGTAAATCCTTTTGGGGTGGTGGCAAAGCACAACTAATACATAAATTAAAATCCTGGAAATGGCTCCTTAACTTGACAATTTTTCATTTAAGAGACATGGGATTTAAAAATTTTGAGATTAAAAAAATCCCTCAGGATTATTATTTCAATTTACTCATTTAGCAGCAAGGTACCAAAAGACAGAAGCCCACATTGGTTTGCACAAAGATACCAGGAAACAAAAGCCATTACCCTTTCTCCACAGAGCTGACGAGCCAGAGCCAGCGTGTGCACGTGGCTTTGTCAGTCGGAGTAGGGGGGGGTCTCTCCAAGAGTTCTCTGTGGGGTGCAAACAAGTGCAAAAGGAGTTAGAAAGAGAATGATTTGCACAGGTGGAAATTGTCAGAAAAGAAGGGGGTCTCACATAGGCGTCTTGAGTCCAGACTCCAGGTAGCTGGGGTGGAAGAGAGAAGTCCAGCACAGGCCAGAGCAGCGGTGCGGGAAGAGAGTTAAGGGGCCTCTGAGCATGATGCATGGAAAGAAATAAAAACCCAAGAACAAAATGGATTTGAGATTGTGAAGGAGATTAATTAAAACTTACTGAGGTCTTCTGAGGGGACAGCAGGGTGTTATGATGAAGGGTGGGGTGAAGGGACACACTAAGGACCTGAGAAGAGGAGGATCTCCAGGTCCCTTTTTGGTTTTATAAGATTCTCCACTCAACCAGAATCTCACACACTCACACACTCACACACACACACACACCTAAATGAAACTAAGGTCTTACACTTCCAGTACGAATGGGAAGAAGTGTAATAACATTGACCCATGTACTCAGAAACACTGAAGTTAGTCCCTTAGCCCATCTGACCAGGTCTGGGCCAGGCATTCCCCAGTGTGGACGGAAAGCAGGGTAAATTGTTTAAGGCCACTGCAATTAATTTACCTGGCATGGAATTCTACACCCCCCCCCAGTCTTTTTTTTTTTTAAGATTTATTTATTTATACATACAAGCTGGGGTACAGGCCAGAGGCGTGGGGCGGCGAGAGGGTTCACCAGAGACAGAGTGGGGAGCAGAACAGGCAGATCAGAAATACACTGCTGAGGGGAGCAGCGGGTGAGGCAGGAGAGGTCTGCAGCACCATGTGGGATTCTCCCTGGCGAGGCGACGAACTTGGTTCGTGCGCTGCGCTGCCGACAGCTCCACAGCGCAGCACTCAACCGCTGCACCACCAGGGAGGCCCCCCCCGCCCCCCCAAGTCTTTACAGTTACCCTGAGTCGACAGAGATCTCTGATCCTGGGTGCTCAAGAGGCCACCAAGAACTCAGGCCCTTGTTGGCTAGGACAAACGGTTTAGAATTAAAGGCCCCTCTGGTCAAGTTGGCTCACGATACCTTTGTGACATCTCCACACACAAAGAGAAGTGTGCAAAAATTATTCTTTCAAATGGATAAATGTAGAACTAACAAAGAGAACAATTCTGGACAAAAAGTAATCCAATTTGATTCCAAGAGTAATCCCATCCACAGGGCAGTTGCCAAATCCCCACTTCAAATTTTGCTTTGTAAACATGTTCTCTGACAAAGCAAGGATTCCTCCTCCAACTCTTGATGGAAATGACATGAGCTAATAAAGCCAGGTCTACACTTACAAGGTGACACCCAGGATCTTGACCTGACATGTTCTGCCGGTCAGCACAGATGTGGACCTTTTAAAAGGAAGTAATCCAGGTAATTTCTTTTCCCTCGCTGGTATAGAAGTGTTTTCCTGCAATTCCTTTCAGACAGCCTGAATTCAGGAGAGCACCAGGGGGAGCTCACACATCTTCCTTCCCTTCTCCCCCTACCACAGAAGGTTGGCTCTTACATCCCTGAGAAAGGGTAGGTCAAAACAAAAACATATATGAAATAATTCACTAATGTAAGCACAGGTAGCAAAGGTAATTTGTTCTATAAAAATACTCTAAATTCCTTTTGAAGACTCTGCACCACACTCCTCATACTGGGCACACCTAAACTCAGCCTGACCCCAGGCCTCACCACTCAGCATCTTAAAACTCCCAGATCAAAAGGAGATAAGGGCTTCTCTCTAAGGTTACCACGTCTCCCTAAAATGAGAGAGAGAGAGAGAGAGAGATGGGCTCAGCCTCCTTGCAATTAGAAATAAAATTTTTTTGAACACTCCAATTTTAATCACACTGAAAGGTAATAAAAGAAATTTGGGTCCTTGGTTTTCCACAAACCAAATGATAAATGAGATTGAGTTAAAAGGAAAGAGAGAGAGAAAATTAGACACTCTCCCTCCAACCTAATCTCTCCTTTCTGTGCCCCCACCGCCACTCCCAGGATTAAAAACATGAAGCAATGAGGATAAACTCAAAATAAATAATTAACTGTGCATTATCAATATTAGCAGAGCAATCCAATGCCACAAGGATCCTAAAAAATAAGATAATCTACATACAGATTTCCTGATTATGAGTTTGTGACACTGACTTTTAGAGGGCAGTGCCCCCAGGCCTGCCCCAACTGGTAAGAAGGGGAGAAAAAAGATCCCCTGCTTCTAATATTTGATTCACAGGTAATGCTCTTCACTCATTGCTTTAAAGAAATGATATGTTTGTAATCTTAAATTTCAAACCTGCAGAGCACAAAGAATCATAAAATTTCCAGCCTGGGAATATACCTCATGAGGTAATTCATGATGTGATCAACTGCTTTAAGGCAGGTGAGATATAATTGTTTTCAGTTTTATTTTATAGATGTAGTTGAGGTTCAGAGAGGTAAATTCTGAGGTTGGAGAGCGCAGAGAAATGATTCCTGCTTATAAATTAAAAACCTATTCAGGAGTCAGTTTCCCATCCGTACCTATCTATCCCTCCTTAAAAGCCTGTGGGTAACGTCTTTTTTAACATTTAAGTCTAAACTTTGAACCATCCTGAAGGGAATGAATCACAAGGAAAAGTGGAATGATGAAAAACTGCAGTAGCTAAACATTTGGGGAGAAACGCTGGGATTAATCAATCAAATAGCCCGTCAACTGTGGATTTCTTCTGGGTGGGAGGCGGCTGGAAAGCCGCGGGACCAGCCCACGAGTCGGAGGCCTTTCAGGTCTCCTGTGTCGCGCTGCAGCGCGATCCGCAACAGGCCTGGAGAGGCAGCTGCTTCTTGGCGCCCGGGGGAACATCGCTGGGGCCAGCGGCGACAGCGCTTCGCGGTCAGATCCCGGCGCTTTGGGCAGCGCAGCGACCCAGAGGACTGTGCCGAGCCAGACTTGCGGGAAGATCGACTTGCAGGAAGATCGCTTGGCGCTGCATGGAAGACAAAGTCAGCGTGCCCCAGAACTGCGCGGGGCGGCCTGGGGTCGCGCCCTGGGAGTCCTGGGGCTGTGGTCACCAACCCTAGCCAGGGACAGACATCCCGGCCGCGCGGTACAGGCTCTGACTCCCCCACGGCGCCGCTGAGGATCCCGCGGGCTGTTAGAAAAGAAGTAGCAAAGCCGAGGCTTAGGGAGCTAGTGCAAAACCAAGCCATCTCGTTGCTGTGAAAGGAGGACGGGCCAGAGAGAGACATTAGAGCTTCAGCCGCGACAATAGCTCTGTGTGTGGTGCAGACTTTTTTCGACACGCAAGGTTCGCGCACCCAAGGCTGAAATGCCTGGGGTTCACATGTCAGTGCTGCAGTTTCCCTGCAACTTAGGTGGCGGGAGAGCGAGCACCTGTGTTTCTTCTGCCTGTCTTAGGGACAGCTGTACTTGTCCCTGCGACTGCACCATTCGACCTGCGGGTAACAAAATCTGAGCCGCGGAATTTTGGACTGCCCGCCACAGATTTTCAGATACATCTCCTAGGAGAGGACCGTCATTCTCCACTCAGAGATTATTTAGGGAGATGTCCTAGACAGGATAGGTAGACATACTGACAGCCCAAGGAAGATACGTAAAACTTTAAATTGTAGACACTTAAGCTACCAACTGTGTGGAGCCCCGAGCAAATTAAAAAAAAAAAAAAAAAAAAAAACAGAAACATCACACTTCCAGGGCCCCTGGCATTTTCTAAATCAGTGGATGTACTAACAGGAAAGCGTGGGGAAGTTTCCTGAACACACAATTCACATTCCTTAAGCTTAAGTCAGGAAGTGGGTGCCTGAGCTCTCCTCCAGCTGTAGGATTCTGGCCCCCCAAATTTTTGGTACCAAGAAAAATTCTCAAATCTCAAATCAGCAAGAGGATTTCCCTGAAATATTACAGGGTTGAAAATACACTCTTCGCTTCCCCTCACTGTATCATTTTCACCATAAACTTTCTGTGATCCAAGATGTGAGATATTGGCTGGGCTTTCACAGGGCAGGTGCTGGAAGGGGCTCCAAGGAAAACTGCTGGGTGAGGAACAGGAAGTTGGGTAGGAAAAACTTCTCACCCCCCCCCCCTCTTTTTTTAGGCCACCCTCTTGACATTCTTTCTTTAACCACTGAAGGAAGATTATCTAACTGATAACTTTGGGGGTGTTGTTTCTCTGTCACTCTGGGTGTGCTCCTGTTGTTTAAGAGGAGGTTTTTTTGGGCGAGGGGAAGGTATTGCGGAAAGGAGATGGGAAACCATTTATTTAGCTACTGGCTTTATCCAAACTCTGCTTGGTCTCGTTCTTTAATATAATATGGAATGGAGAGGTTGCAAAGAGCACAAGATGGAGAACTAAGGTCTCAGGAAGGAACTGAGAAACAGAAATTATTTAATGTCCTGGAGAAAAAGATCAAGCAAACCCTTTGGAAGACAGTGCAACCTTTACATAAAGAAAATACTAAGATGGAAAAGGAACCTGGAGTGAAACAGGGAGTACACCTTACTGAATCTCTCCCCCATGTCTCAAGAACTTGATTTTTATCATCTCATTTAATTCTCCCCACAACCTTAGGAGAAGGTAGGTTTTTAAATCCAATTCCCCTTTACAGAGGAAACCTGTAGCTCAGAGGTCCAAAATAATTTGCCTAAGGGTGAGCAACTAGTTAGAAGAATTAGAATAGACTAAGGGATAAATTCCTTGAGAATTTGTGTTTTTAAGTCTGTTAGTTACAGAGGGAAGTTGGGAGGCTCTTCAGATTAGTGGGGAAATGGTGTTAAACTCACAAAAAGACAAGCCAGTGAATTTTCTTGTTCTCAATTATGTGGGTTCAGAAAAGGTGTAACAATTTTGAAAACCACACGATGCCCCAATTCATTTAGTAAGGTTCTTTTCAACAGATAGACCTACTTGATATAATTGGCAGGTGGTCTTATTCTTCAGGAAATCTGTATTATTTGAGGAGAAAATGGAAGTGCTTTCTACTCTTTAAAAAATAAGATCAATTTTATTTTAGTTGAGAATTAAACAATCTGATAGAGTTTAAGAGGCATGGAATAGGTTCTGATGGTCCAAAGTATTGGCCCCACCCACAAAGAATAAGCACAGCTTTTGAAGCAGGCAGTTCTGGTTGTAAATTTGAACTGTGTCAGCTACAGCCAGCTGTGTGACCCCAGGCAACTTTTTAACCTCTCTGGGTTTCAGTATCCTTATCTGTAAAATGAGGCAAGTAAACCTTTGGTAGGTTATTGTGAGGATAAAATAATACAGTATGGGTGAAAGCCCTGAACAGAATGCCTGGTGCACAGTAGATGCTCAAAGTGTTAGTGTCGCTTAGTGTGATTAAAGCATGTGAGAGCAGATTTTGAGAGGGTGGAAATGCACCAGACGCTGGGCTGGAGAAAGGAAGTGCCACTAACTTCAGCTCTTCCACAATTTTGCCTGGGGCTGGCTCAGGGGAAAGACATGGGTTCTCACTAGTGTGTGAATGTGCTGTGACTCCATGTACCACTCGTGAGAGGACAGACAGCTCTGAAAGCATGCAGCGAAAGCCTGGGAAGGTGGAGGAGGAGAATTATGACAAGCATGGAGGAGTTATCTCCACGCCATAAATCTGCTTGATCTTGAGATCAAACAATACTTTCAGGAACTACAAGAAATTAAGGCTGAAGCAAAATGCCCCCATGTAATTTTTAAACTAGTTAGTAATGATGGCATAAGACAAAAATGTTTTTGTTCTGACTTAAACCTTGAGTTGTTGAGGGAATAAGAGATTTTATTTTTCAGTGTTTGCTAGAGATATTTAGCCATTCTTTTAAACAAAACATTCACAATTTCCCCCTAGTTATTATTTACTACTCCTTTGCCAAAAAAAAAAAAATGTTTTACTTTGGGGTTTGTGTTTGAATAGAACTGTGAAATTCTGCTCTAAAAAGTATTGCAAAACAATTAGTCAAAATGTTTCCTCTGCTGTTTTCTGCAGGGTAAAAATTCTAGCTTCATTCAAGACTTTCTTTTAAAATAATGATTTTATTCTGATTATGAAACTAATACATTCTCATTATAAACAACTTATAAGTAAAAAATGAGAGAATGAACTATTAAGAAGACAAGTACACCTTTGTTGTCACCAATATGAGTTAGCTACTTTCTCACCTTCCTTTTGTTAACCTTGGTTAGAACCTATTGTGTATAAAATTTTGCATTCTACTTTTTATACTTATTTCCCCCATGTCACTAGTATTATTAATTCCTTCATTTTTAGTGATTGCTTAATTAGACAGCATACCAATATAACATAATTCTCTCTTGTTGAATGTTTATGGATTGTGGTTTTTACTATTATAAATTAAGTTAAAATGAAAATCTGTGTGCATAAATCTTTGAGTTAAAATTATTTTATAGGGTAGATTTCTATAATTAGAACTACGAGTTATATATTTATACATACACAAAAACACATACACATGTACATATCTCCTTTTTAAGGCTCTTCACATATATGGTCAAATTGATTTTTAGTAGTTGTAGCAATTTTCAGTCCTAGCAACAACATTTAGAGAATGTTGTTCTCTTTTTATGTCTGTAGTAGTGACAAATATCACTGCCAAAATAAAATCTTTTCTAATTTGATAGACTAAAAAAGAGTTTGTTGTTTTATTTGTATTTATTTGGGACTACTGTCATTAAACAACTTTTTCAGATATTCATTAGACATTTCCTCTTTTGTGAATTACCTATTAATGACCTTTGTCCATTTTTCTACTGAGATCTTAATGCTTTTTAAATTTATTTATATAAACCCTTATATTAGTCCTTTGGTAATTGTCACAAATGTTTTTCCTCATTTTACTCTTTGCCTGTTAATTTTGTTCATAATTTTTTATACATAGAACTTTGCATTTTTTATTTAGAAAGGTTTTTATTTAGAAAGGTTTATTTAGAAAGGTTTTACTTAGAAAGGTTTTGTGATTATTGCGCCTTTTGTTTTCTGTTGGCTCTACAGAGAATCAGTTCACCTATTTTTTTCCTATTTGTATTTCAAAATTTGTTTTATTAAAATAGCACTGACTTAATACATTATATAGATTTCAAGTGTACATTGTTACAAAACAGCAACATACAGAGTACGGTAAGTATGTTAAGTCTACCACTAAAAGTCAAGGTCCATCCTTCACCCCTTTTAGTCAATTTATCTACCCCTACGGTAAGTATGTTAAGTCTACCACTAAAAGTCCACGTCCATCTTTCACCCTTTTCAGTCAATTTATCTATCACATTTTCCCCTTGCCTTCCAGTAACAACTAATTTGGTCCTCTATAATTATTTTATTTTATTTAGTTCATTTGTTTTCTTTCTTTATGTGGCATATAAATGGAATCTGTATTTGTATTTTATAATGAATTAATTTTTTTACATTTAATTTCACTTCAGTAATTTACTGTGATATGTGAGGTGAGAATATGATTTCCCCCCAAAATAATTAAGACCTTTTCCAATACCATAAATTCAACATTGATACCTTCCCAATTATTCGTTGTGCTTCCACAGCAGAGACCCCTTTGGTTGGTATAGATACAGAGATATTCGGCATAAGATGGGTAGTGAGCTGCCAGTATTAATTGGACACTGGCCAAGCAGAACAGACGCTAATTACCACAAGCATTAGGTTTGCCCAGAGAATGTATCCCAGATGAGGACCAGAGCCCTACAAACAGGACCTTGGAAATTACTACACATGCAAACGAAGTTCCCTATCAAAGAGAGGTCTCTTTAATTGAATCAGCATATTTAAAAGGAGACTTTTCCATAGATTCCTTTTGGAACACTTGGAGTTTAAGCAAATCTCTCTGTGTATATACAACAAATATGCATTAGATTTCTACTACTAGGAGGCACTACTTTAAGCCTCCCCTTAACCACCTCCCAACTCCCCCCTACCCCGTACTGTCAACAAATGCTACTGAATGCAGTAAAATTCATTAAGTAACAAATATCAATTTCCTGTTTTTTCATGCCAGATCTTTCTCCCTTTATTTAAAATTACTCCCTATTCTTTAAAATATGCTCCTGGTCAGCTTACCCTCTCCTAACAGGAAACAAAATTACATCTGTCAGTGATTTTCGGTTAGCTTATTTGAAAAGTTGATAAACTTGGTATGCCTTTAGTTTGCCCATATGTTCCCATACTTTTATCTGTTTCTTAAAGAATTTACTTTTTGCCACTTACAAGGTGGCTTTATTTTGCATGTATTTATGGATTTTCATTTGCATGATAACAATACCAGAAGGATGTCCCAGCTTAGCATTCTACCTTTCCTTTTGTTTTAGCATGATTTGAATCACTTCGAGATTAATGAAAAAAAAAATAATTTCTATCAAACTTTTGTGCAATTGTGTTACTGAATTCAAGGGAGGAAACCAGATTTTGTGGTTTTGCTTGTATAATACAGAATGCCAATACTGCTCTATTGCATAAGAATAAGACAGCAGTAGGACAACTAGCGCTGTGAAGGAAGACCTGTTGATTTACTAGCACACACTCTAGAGGACAAAGAGGCAGGGGAATCTGGACCCCGCTGGCCTCTGACATCTGGGATGAGGTGTTGCCTGGGGACGGGGCAGTTGGCAAAGGGTCTGACTTTGGATAGGCAGCCATAGCAGAGTAACCCATCACTGGACAGAAGGAGGGTTAAGGAGTTCAGAGGGCAATTATGACTCCAGAATATGGCAGGTGAACGCAAAGCACATGGCTGCTAAGCGGCAACACTGGGAGAGAGATTGGACAGAACCAGACAGTCTTTGCTATGAGCATGGAAGAGAAGCAGAGTCCAAGCTGGCTAAAAATAGACCCAAAATGAGTAAAAATATATTGAAGTGATCAGATAAGCAAAGATTAACCAGATTTAGTTGTCTGCAACTAGGTAGAATGGCAACTCAAGATAAACATCTACTTTAATTTATTTATATATTTATTCATATATATATATATATATATACACACACACACACACGCATACATATATATAGAGAGAGACAGAGACAGAGAGAAAGAGAGAGAGAGAGAGAGAGAGAGAGAGAGAGATGGGGGGTGGGCTCCTGTCATCCTGTTATACTAGTTGTGACATTGACATAAGGATGGGTCCTACTCATAGGCATGTTTGTGGAGTATAAACTTCCTGTGTTCCCCAGTGTTACTGCCTGTGTTCCTGCCATTCCCTGAAAACTTAACCTGCTCCTGCCAGGAACTGAGGAATGTTGCCCTCTCCCAGTGCCTACGCCAAAACAGCATTAACTGCCATCAAGGTGCAGCTACTGCATCTCCATAATCATCCCCTTGAAAGTACGAACACCCCATTTCCCATACTGCGTTCCTTTGGGACTAGCCTTCATTCAACTGGTGTTTACCATTCCTCCTTCAACACCATGGTTAGGACTTCTAGTCACTTCCACTCCCAAAAGAGAAAGCTGACAAGACAGGTTAAAACCCTAATTTTAAAAAATTGTCAGGACCCCCCCCAGCAATGATGGATTTGAGTTGATCAGTATATAGTCAGCTCCAGGGGCCTTTCTAGTAGGCTGGACCCAGTGACTTGTACCATCTTCTGAGCCCTTTTAACAATCTAGAGTCACTTACCTAAATCACACCGTGTCATCTCTCTAGAATACAGTGCAGGACTTCAGTCCCACAGACTTTGACTGTGGAAGTACTATTATTGTGCTCTGTTCTGACAATGTAATATGGCATTTAATTCTTAAATAGCTTTAAAATTTTCTTGATTTTGAATATGTGACTCACTATCATCCCCAGATTTTTCTCACAAGGACAAATGTGAAGGTGTTATCCCTCAGACCTTGAACTTATACAATTTTAAAATATTTATTCAATTAGTTCTACAACTATTATTTTGTTTTGATCAATAAGGTAATATATGTTTACTGACGAAAAACTAGACAACATAGAAAAGTACAAAGAAACAAAAAACTTTATTATTATCTGTCCAGGAGTATTTTGTTAGCATTTTAACATATTGTATTTCCTTTCAGCCTCTTCACTTTGTATTCATCTTTCAACATTAGCAAACATACCACATATATTACTTTATAGCCTATGCTTTTACTTAGCCATATACTATGCCACTAAATAATGCCCAAAAGCATGATTGCTTTGGTTTACAAATTTAAATTTAAAAATTACACTTCTAAGAATTTACTAAAAAAGATTTTGCTACAAAAAATCTACTGCAGCTTTACTCACAAGGAAAAATTGGAATAATTAAAAAATATCAAAAAGGATACTCACACAATGATATCACAAAGCCACTAAACTCTGTTATTTTTTCCTTAATTATTTTAAAATAATATTCTATAAGATTAAAAATTTTATTATTGCTAAGAGATAAAGCAAATTATAAGACTATGTATAGTGTGCATTAAATCTTAATAATTATATTTAAAAAGATTAGTTGACAACAAATACAACAAAAGTTATAATGGTTATATATGATTGATTTTATAGTTCTGTTTCATATTCAGACTATTTTTCTAAATGCCAATGATGTGTATGTATTTTAAGTGCTATCATAAAAATAAATTATAATTAATTATTTTAATAAATATTTCACCTATTTAATATATTATGATCTGTTTAATCAACACCACCAAATTTGGACATATAGGAAATCTGTTATGAAATAATGCCTCATCATAATTATAAATATCTTGTCACCCCTAGCAGTAAGGAGGGTGAAGGCAGGATAAATAAAGGATCTCTACTATTTTGATAATTTATCCCTAGTGCTAGATGTTGGGTATATGAGTGTTCACTGCTTTAATTTTCATGCTTTCTGTATCTTATAAATACTCCAGTATGCATTTTAAAAATAATACTCTAGCCCTGAATAGCTGAAGCAATCCTGAGAAAAACATGGAGGCATGTTATCGGATCTTTAGTTATACTATAAAGCAACAGTATTTGAAACAACATGGCACTGAAATAAAGATAGACAGATGAGGAACAGAATTGAAAACCGTGACATAAAAGCATGCATATATCAATTCCTGACAAAGGGGACCTGGCCATACAATAGATAGAGTCCCTTGAACAAATGGTACTGAAAAAAAAAAAATTGGGTAGATAGATGTAAAGAATAAAGTCAAATCAATCCCTAATTCCATACATAAGAATAATCTCAAAATGGATAAAGAATTAGATGTAAGACTCACAACAAAATAATACATAGAATACATTGGCGATAACATTTCACAACATCCACAATAAAGAGACTTTTGGAGATTCAGCAATGGAAATAAAAGTAAAAATAAATAATTGGGATTACCTTTAGTTATAAAGCTTTTGCATAGCTAAAGAAATACAAGTAGATTAAAAAGCCATCCTACTGAATTCACATATTATAGGACTGACCAGGGGCTAATAATTAAGATATTTAAGAATAAAAAATTCGATTTAACATCAGAGAAACAAGCAACCCAATTAAGAAGTGGGCAGAAGAACCAAATAGATAATTCTCCATAGAGGACATACAAAAGATTAACAGATATAAGGGAAAATGTTCAACTTCACTTTTAATAAGGGCAATACGAGTCCAAAGCATTAGGAGACACCATCTCACACACATTTGCGAGAATGGCACATACAAAAAAGACCCCTAAAAATACATGCTGGAGAGAATGTGGAGAAAGAGGAACCCAGATACATTGCTGGTGGAATGTAAACTTGTTGCATTCATTTTACAAAGTTGTTTGGATTTACCATAAAATAGAAATACAACATGACCCATCAATTTCACTTTAGGGCATCTATCCAAAGAATATGAAATCACCAACTCAAAAAATTATATGTTCCAGATTATTTATTGCAGCATAATTACAATATTACAATAGTTAGGGCATGGAAACAACTTAAAGTACCAACTGATAGAGATTGCATTAAGAAGCTGTAGTATATCTACACAATGGAATATTATATAGGTATAAGGAAAGACAAAATGTCACAATTTACAGCAAAATGGGAGGAGCTTGAGGAAATTATGTGTAGTATAGCAAGTCAGAAAAATGAAAACAAATATTTGACCTTTCAGAAAGCAAAATTATAAACTAGTGAACACTCAAACAAAGAGGTTTCTAGCTTAACAGGGAGGTGGGATGGAGAAAGGGTCAAAGATCTATAAGGGGTGGTGGTGAGAAAAAGTAATACTACAGTAAGAAATTCATCTATATACGAATATTTGCTTTTTGTGTGTATACACATTCATATTTATATGTCCTGATAAACATTTGATTATTTCTTTGAAACAATTTGCTAAAAGTGGAAATAGAAAAATATATTTAAAACTTTTGATATATATTGGTATATTGTCCTCCAGGAACCTTGAAACAATTTATATTCTCACTAGAAGCAAACAATTGCTTGTTTTACCTTGCCAAAAGTGGTCATTATCGTTTTTTTATATCTCTGCAAAATTAGATAAAAAGTACTGTCTCCTTACTGTATTAATTTGAGTTCTTCTGATTAGTAGTGAGGAAAACATAAGTGACATCGGTCACTCATCTTTCTGTTTCCTATATTGCTCTGACATATTTTGTCCATTTTTCTCTTGGTAAGGATTTAATTCATTGTTAATCTTAATGCAAAAATAGCATTTTTCACAGGTGGTAATCAGCTTGTATTTTTGCTTATAGTATTTTGATATCTGGAAGCTTTAATTTTTATACAATACAATATATGACTTCTTTCTTCTCTGATTTTTTTCCTTTACCAGAATGTTTAGAAACACTGAACCTTCTATAGAACCAAATGTGTACTCATCAACGAGTTTTTCTAGCTTGTCATCTCATCATTTGGATGTTTTACAATGCACACACTAAACAATCTATGAGTATGTACAGTGATCTAATTACATATTTAGCCAGATAGCTGTCTCATAAAATTCCAGTCTGCCATCCTTTTTTCTAATAATTACTAGAGTCCATTTTTTGGTTTTTCTATTCTGCACATTTATGTGTCTTTCTGTACATATTACCCTTTATTTTATCTTTATAAAGTATTTCAATCATGTAAGTCAAGCTTCCTTCATGTTGCCTCTTATTTTCAATTCTATTTGTTTAAATTTCACATTTCAAATCTTTCAGATAAAATTTCCAATCATTTTGTAAAGATTCAAAATAACCTATCAAACTTTTGTTTGGGTGGCATTAAATCTACATATGAATTTAGTAATAATGGGAACTTATGCAGTATTTATTGATCCTGCCAATTTAGAAGTATGGCATAACTGAACTGCTGTTCGGTTAACCTTTATATCTTTCTTCATTAAGGTTCTATAAGTTTGGAATAAAATTTATTCCTCGCTATAAATGAAACTTTAACATGCTATAAAGATAGTATTTCTATAAGTGGTAGAAAATATTGAAAAATTGAGGGGAAAAACATGTATTCATCTCACACCATCTTTTTGGTTGGTTGACAGACTAGTTGGTTGGTTCATCCTGGAGTACAATGTGTCCAATGTAACCAATGTGTTACATTAATGTATGTATATAAACCAGCATTGCATCCCTGGATGAATCCAATTTAATCATAGTGTATAATTCGTGTGCTAGAGTGTTGAATTTGACTTGCTAGTTTTTTGTTAAAATTGGTTCATAATTTTCTCTCCTTGTGCTGTCTTGGTCTGGTTTCAGTGTTAAGGGAATGTTGGCATCATAAAATGTATTAGGGAGCATTCCTTCCTCTTGTATTTTTTCAGAACAATTTGAACAAGGTGGGCATTAGTTCTTTAAAAGTTTGATAGAATTCTGGGCCTCCCTGGTGGCGCAGCGGTTAAGCGCTGCGCTGTGGAGCTGCGACATGAGTTCGACGCCCCGCCCGGGAGAACCCCACATGGTGCAGCAGACCTCTCCTGCCTCCCCGACTGCTCCCCTCAGCAGTGTATTTCTAATCTGCCTGTTCTGCTCCCCACTCTGTCTCTGGTGAACCCTCTCGCCGCTCCACGCCTCTGGCCTGTGCCCCAGCTTGTATGTATAAATAAATAAAAAAAAAAGTTTGATAGAATTCATTTGTAAACCTTTCTGGTTCTGGGTTTTGGAGGTTTGGGGGAAGATTTTTTATTACTGTTTCAATTTCCATGTTTTGTTCAGTTCATTTATTTCTTCCTGGGTTAGTCGTGGTAAATTATGTCATTCCAGAAATTCATCCATTTCTTCAAGGTTTTTGAATTTACTGGCATAAATTACATTTGCATATATAGTTACTCATAGCAAATTTAATTTTTATTCTTCTAGGTTAATTCATTAATTCATCTACTAATTCAAATTCTTTGGATGTAATTATCCAACTAATTATTAATTCAACTAATTACACCATCATCTAGCCAATATGTCTGTATATTTTCAAACAAAATGGAAATATACTTTATCAATTATCTTGCTAAAATAAAGAGGGCCTGGCTTTGCTAAATTCTCCTGATCTATCTATGGTATAGTATAAAATGTGTCCAGTTGTTTTCCCAGGTTTCTGCAGAGAGCTGTAAAGATTCTTGGAATTTTGAGTCATTGTTGTGTTAATGAGGCAACTCTTACTAAATGCTTACATAACTCCAGGATGAGTGCAACTCACAAGAATGAACCTCAAAATTAGAGGGTTGTAATTTTTAGCCTCCTCAACCTCCTGGAAAGGGAGGAGAACCAGAGATGGAGTTCAATCACATGGCCAATAATTTAGTAAACTGTGCCTTAATTCCAACAAAAACTAGAGCTCAAAGGAAAACTTCAGAATGGTGAATAAATCAATGTGCCTGACTCCAAGGGGAGAGAGAGCATGGAAGTTTTGAGCTGTTTCCCAGATCTTGCCTTTATGTAGTCTTTAAAACAAAACTATAACCATAAGTTTCATTTTCCCTGAACTCTATAAGTAGCTCTTACAAATGACCAAGCTTGGGGTGCAGTTAGTTACCAGAATGTCCTGTTTGCCAGAAGTGTAAGTGTCCTAAGGATCCTATTTGTAATTTGCAACTGAAAGGGAGGCAGACTTACCCTGCACTAAGCCCTCTTGGGATCCAATGCTAACTTCAGTTACTTATCAGAATTGCATTGCAGTACACCCAGTCGGTGCTAAGTACTACCCAAATTAGCAATCTATCCAAGAAAAGAAAAAGAAATTAGATTGTTTGCTCAGTTCTCATAAACCCATTGTAGCGCCTATGATTATACTTTCTCTCCCAAATTAAGTCACCTGTTCAATAACATGCTATGTAATTTTGTTGAAACTGTTCATCAATCCTACTATTCCATAGCTCTTTTCACATTGCACAAAATTATCATCTGATATGAAGATTTCATGTGAAATTCCATTCATCTATAGGAAACAGAAAGATTTAAAATGCTTGGATGATTATTTCCAAAATCTTACTTTTAGTTTCCTGACAGCATGTTTGCTCAAGCTGGAGCATGATTGAAGAACAGTTCTATGTTTTTTTTTTTTATTTTTTTTCCAGGTTGGTAAGAGTCTATATATATATATATATATATAGATAGATAGATAGATATATCTATAGATATAGATAACTATATATCTATATCTAGATATCTAGATATCTATATCTAGATATATCTATACCTATAGATATATCTATATATCTATATAGATATATTTAGATAGATCCATATCTATATATAGATACACACACATATATGTGTATGTGTGTGTATATATATATATATTTATATTTTTTTCTTCATTTATATCTTTTACATCATTGTGTATTTCCCGTAAAATTCCCACCATCAGTTCACCCGTGAACCATCACCATAGTGCCTTGTGCTCTTCTCTCCCCTGTTTTGGCTCCTTTTCCTCCCCCTCCCTCACAGAATGTCTCTTATCTATGGTTGCCTGCTAGTTTTGTTGTATTATTGCTATTATTATTGTTATTTTTTTCTTGATTCCTTATTTGGTTCCCCTATATTCCTCCTATAAATGAAACCATTCGATATTTTTCTTTTTCCTTCTAGCTTTTTTTTTTAATTTTTTTAGTAATTTGTCTAAAGCAGTGATTCTCACAAGCCATTTTGTCCCCCAAGAGACATTTGGCAATGTTTAGAGATATTCTGAGCTGTCATAACTGGAAAGAAGGGGTGCTGGTGGCCTATAGTTTGTAGAGGTCAAGGAGGCAGCTAAGCAGACTCTAATACTCAAACAGCCACTCACAGCAGAGAATTATCAGGCACCAAATGTCAGTACTACCAGGACTGAGACACCCTGCACTGAGGTTACCTCTGGAGTAGGAGGCAAAACAAAGTAAGGTTACAACCCAGCTCTTTACGTCTCCAAAGGTAGATTCTGAAATGACCCCACATTCTGTCTTGAAATGCTATCAATGTTTTCACTTGAGGCCATTTTTAACTTTCCCATTTGAGATCCACTCCTCCTTTTTAAGAAACTTTATCCAAGGTATAGTATTTATTTCTCTAAATTTTTGAAATGCTTTATCCTATCTGACTTAAAATGTACTGTATAGCAATAGGATTTAAAACAATATGGTATTTATTGGCGCACAAAAGAGATGTGTGGACCAATGGAACAGAACTGATAGTCCAGAAATAAATCCATGCATATACCAGCACCTAATCCATAATAAAACATCCATGACCATAAAGTGAGGAAAACGCAGTATCTATAGTAAATGGAACAGGGAAAACTGGAAAATCACACATTAAAATGAAGTTGGATTATTCACTGACACCATACACAAAAAAAACACTGACAATACATTCCATGATATCAACAATAAAGATATTTTTGGTGATTCAACCCCTATGGAAAGGAAATTAAAAACCAAAATGAACAATTAGGATTACTTCAAGTTAAAAAAAAAAAAACAATTTCTACACAGTGAAATCAAATACAAGATGATTAAATAGGCACCCTAATGAATAGGAGAAACTATTTACATGATATATAACTGATAAGTGATATTAATCCAAGAACATCCTAGAAAAAAATGGTAGAGCCAAGCCACCTTGGTCCAAGGTTTAATGGCTGTTGTGTGAGAGGAAGAGCTATTTTGAAAACTGTTGATGGCACTGTCCTTTGCTTCCACCATTCCTATCAAGGATTTTTATCAGACTGCTAAGGAATAAATATGGAAACAAAAATCTAAATTAGTTTTGTAGAAAGCTGATATTTTGTGGGGGGAAGGTAGCTTGGTCTTCAGTGGAAACTCTGAGACTGATGGGAGAGAGCAGATATTTGGGGGATAACTCTTTGTAGCAGATGCTGACTCATATACCCTGAGCAACATCATCAGCTCAGCTCACTTCTGAGCAGTCTGCTAGAGACAAAGTACCACAAGTTTAGGCCCAGGTTGCCAGGGAAAGGGAAAAGGCAGGTGTCACATGGAAATCATTGGTAGACATTTGTAAGCACAAGGTGAAATCTCCTGAGAGGGTAGAGTTTGAAATTACTGAAGGGTCCTGGGATTCCTCCAGTCACGCTGGAGGGGGATGAGCTAGGGAAACAATGAGCCCAGGGAAACAGGTTATAGTCACGAAGAGTATCTAAAACAGCATGGCTCCTTTCTGTCTGAGCTGCTATACAAATGAAGCCAGTTAATTCAGTCTCAGTTCAGTCAATTTGTACCCACAACAGCTCAAAGGAAGTATTTCTTTTCTGGACATGTAAAGGACCCTGATTATTTTATAGTTATTTCAAGGGCTTGCACGCATCCATAATCAACTGACTGGCAGATCTTTTATCCCACTTTTTGCACGGTCTGAAGTTTCCTCAATAAATTCCAAGTTATGAAGTCAAAGCTCTTTAGACATCCAGGTACTGAGTGAAGAGTCCCCCAGGTGAATGTCTAAAGACATGCCTAAAGACATGAACTTGAAGTCAAACTGGAGTCAAACCTACATATGAGAAATGATACGCATTGATTGCTGGCAGCTGTAAGTCACCTCTGCCCTCTGCATTTCCTTAGACACTGTCCTCTTAGCCTTGTCTACATGGTATTGGAATTATTTATGTGTAATCCTCGTCTTCTCTCTCAGACCTTACTCAGCAAGCACACTGAGGGCAGGTTCCAGACTGAATGTCCTATATCCACTGTTAGGTGAAGATTATTTACAACCAAAACATTTGGTTCATTTGCCATATGTCAGCATGGGCTGTATTTGCATGAGATCAACAGCTCCCTAATATAGAAAAAAACAACTCAAATCACTTGCTCTGGACCAGATAGCCAAATCAAATAATGGCTTTTCCTTTCACTTCTCAATTATCTTTTTAATGCATTTTATGGACCTTTAGTTAAATCAAATATGAAAATGCACACCAGAGACTTTTTCAGAGAACTGAATCCATCTGAAAGTTTCTATTGATAGCTATCATTATTTCCTTTTTATATAGGATGAAAGTTCACTGCAGGGTGGTGCCTTTATTAGGGCACTCACATGATAATTCATACTAAATATTATCCCTATATCATCCATTCTAGTTAGCCAAAGTCCTCTAAGGTCTCCCACACTTATTTGACCTGGACGGTTTTGGTCACCAGGACTTTACAGCTTGGTATGCCTTCCCTGTACCACCCCTTGCACCCCCTTCTTTACACCCTACCTGGCCTCCAAGGCCTATTTCAAGTACATGAACGCCCTTTCCCACTACACCAGTCTGTACCAAGCTGCCCCTTCCCTGAACTCTTGCTCACACAGTGTATCTTTTAATAGTTCTTTAATTGTTCCATGTTGTGTTGGTGTTGTCTCCCCGAATTGATCATAAACATTCTGGTACCTATTCCCAACAAATCCTACCACAGCGTTGGATTTCCTTTCGTGCCAAGAATATTTGTCAATTGAATAATTGGTTCAGAAACCATAGTAGTAGGCAGCTGGGGTGAGAAAGAACTAAAAGCAATAGGCAGCTCTCAGACATGGTCAGATTTAGATTCAATTTAAGCCTATATGTTTCTTTAAAAACGAGTATCCCAGTCGTTGGCATTGGAGCTAGCAGATTGGTCCACGGAGTCTTGGATTTCAGGGTGTTATTGTTTATTTGGCTTTCCTGGGATGTAACTTTGAGAAGATGGATTATAGTGTGCTCCTAATACACTACACAGCCTATTGATTTTATATGTCATCAATGTATATTGTATGTCTACACTATTACCAGGAGAAGCAGGAGGTACATGTAGTTATGCCACTGCCTCAGCCCGTCATCCCATGCTGTGCCCTATGGGAAGCCACTGATTCTTACACTTGGAGCTGGGACAATGCAACTTAATCAGACTGACAGGAAACAGGCAGCAATTACAGTGTGCTGCTACATCTGCTGGGTTCCACTTCACTGAAGGAAGAGTTATCTCAATTTTAATGTACATCCCTTTTTCATGTTTCATTTAACCTCTGCTGTATTATTAAACACATCAAAATATAATGACACTCGTTAAAGAAGAAAAAGAGGACAGTTGGGATATTTTGGACTCTATCTCCTATATTTGTAACTTAATTGTATCATTTTTGCTTCTCTTCAACATCTCCCCCTGGTGAATAACTAATTCAGTATATAGGTATTTAAATAGCGAGTTGGGAACTGGCTGTTTAAACACCTACATCAACACTGAGTTCAGCTACAATGAAATGTCCCTCAATCATTTTTCTGTTTTCACTAGAAGTGTTTCTCTTTTCAAAAACATTCTTTTGCAATGTGTCAAAATAGCTAGTTTACCCATTACTGCTGTGCACATAAACTGCTTCAAAAGCAGCTCAATAAAATTCCCCAGGAATCTATTTGTAATCGGACTCGGAAGACCTTGGGAACTTAAACTAGCAGGTGTCTCTCTTGCTGGTCCACCCTAGAACAGCCAGAGCCCCAACGGCTGGGCAAGCCCACTGAGCTGAGTTGTCGGACTCGTTAAACCGCTCATTTCAGCACGACTAACGGGCCAATGCACCAGGCTGAGCTTGTCTTCTGCAGGGCTCTTATGTTTGGTTTGTTTTTTGCTTTACACTTTGATTTTCCCATTCCCCTATCTTTCTTTGAACTCCAGTTTTATAATTGCATCTCAAGTATTTAATAAACCAACCACCCTAAGAATTAAGAGTCTATCGGAGATTGTGACTTCCAAATGCAGACTTTCTTCCTGGACAAGTTGCCAGAAAAAGAATATAGACATGATGCTAGGCTTCCACTTGAATGCCTAAGATATCGTGTGGTCAGTAGAAATTGCAAGATAATTGGGAGAATTTGTGCATCTTAGCAAAAATGAAGGGAAAAAAGCTAAATAGCTAAAGATAGGCTTCTACATGAACAGATATTTAGGCAAAAAAAACTCTGGTGCCCAATTTTTTCAAGACCTTAGATTTTTCATTAAAGAATAACCTAATCAAAATATTAGTCATGCCTATCATCAATAACAAACAGGTTGCAATGAGCTAGGATGATGCAAAGTGGTACAAGAATGAGTCTGTGTCTTTAAGGAGCTAATCATCTAGTTGTAGAATCAAAATAAATACAGAAAAAAGATAAGCCAGAGACCAAACAGGTTCTTATCAGTATTGTGGAACTAATTATAGGGTAACATTCTAATGGCTTTTGTTCATAGTTAGGTGAACAAGAAAGAGCTGAGGCCCCTGAGATCTCCTTTGGGATAAAAGTAACCTGGTGTCCAGTAGAGCTAGACGGGCCTCCTTAATATCCATCATCAGTATCCACTTGGCTTGTTCACTCCCCTACCACGCAGTTGCTAAAAGGCTATATATTATGGGCCTCCCTCATGGTGCAGCGGCTAAGCGCTGCACTGTGGAGCTGTCAGCAGAGGCGATGCAAGTTCGACACCCGGCCAAGGAGATTCCCACATGGCGTGGCAGACCTCTCCTGCCTTGCCCGCTGCTCCCCTCAGCAGTATATTTCCGTCGATCTGCCTGTTCTGCTCCCCACTCTGTCTCTGGTGAACCCTCTCACCGCCCCACACCTCTGGCCTGTACCCCAGCTTGTATGCATAAATAAAAAAAATATTTTTTTAAAAAAAGGTTATATATTACTCCTGGATAAAAGAATCTACTAAAAGCAGCACTGCTTAACTCCTGTTTGACTTCTGTGCCCAATTCAGGATCATAATCATCAACCTTAAAATGACAGAATAAATATCATTTAGAGAAAAGAGGAGCTTGAGCTTGAAGAGAAGATGAGCTTGAAGGAATAAATACAACTAGCCCTGCTGACTGTATTCAACTCTCTAGGCCCAAATGAAATAGATCCCTAGTTGCCCAAAGTACATGCAAGTGTTATTACAAATCCAAAGTCAAAAGTCTGAAAAATAATGGAGAAGAGGACAATTACCAGAACGATATAAGGAAATATTCTTATCTTTCCAAGAAAAAGAGAGGAAAAAGAAAAAAAGGAAAAATTTCAGAAACTACTAGACTAGTGAACTAATGTCTATCATCGCTAATATTTTCCAATGAATTATTGATAGTTGACTTAAATGATATTGAAAATGAGTGATCATTGGGAGCTAAGAAGTAAATCCAACAATGAGAGATTGCTCTACACCTATTAGTGTGACCAAAGTGTGGAACGTTAACAACAACAAATGCTGGCAAGGATATATATAGAGAGAAGCACTCATACACTGCTGGTGGGGTGCAAAATGGTTCAGTCAATTTGGAAGACAATCCAAAGGTTTTTTACAAAAATTAATATACCCTAACCATATGATCCAGGGAAGGCTGAATCACATTCCTTAGAGTTGAAAATCCCAAAGGCGCTGAAAACTTAGGTCCACACAGAAAAACTGCACCGATATTTTCATAATTGCCAAAATTTGAAAGCAAACAAGATGCCCTTCAGCAGGAGAATAGAAACGTAATCTTGGCCTCCCTGGTGGCGCAGTGTTTGGGTGCTGCGCTGTGGAGCTGGAGATGCTAGTTCGATGCCCAGCCAGGGAGAATCCCACATGGTGCGGCAGACCTCTCCTGTCTCGCCTGCTGCTCCCCTCAGCAGTATATTTCTGATCTGCCTGTTCTGCTCCCTACTCTGTCTCTGGTGAGCCCTCTCGCCGCCCCACACCTCTGGCCTGTACCCCAGCTTGTATGTATAAATAAATAATAAAAAAAAGCAACGTAATCTGTACATCCAGGCAATAGAATATTATTTAACACTAAAAAGAAGTAAGGGACCAAGCCATGAAAAGACACGGAGGAACTTTACATATTATGAAGTGAGAGAAGCCTATCAGAAAAGGTGTGATACCATCCATACAACAATTTAAAAAAAGGAAAAACTATGAAGATAGTAAAAAGATCAGTAGTTGCCAGGGGTGTGGAAGGGAAGAAGGATAAATAGGTGGAGCACAAAGGAGTTTTTAGGGTGGAGAAAACTCTGGATACATTACTATAATGATGGGTAGATGTGATTACACATTTGACCAGACCCATCAAATATACACCAGTGTAGACTATATGCTTTGGGTGATTATGATGTGTTGATAAAGGTTCACCAATTGTAACAAAAGTACCACTTTGGTGCAGGATGTTGATAACAGGGGAGGCACTGCATGGGGACAAGGTGTGTATGGGAACTCTGTATTGTCTGCTCAATTTTGCTGTGAACCTAAGAAAAGAAAGTTTTAAAAAGAAAAGGAAGGGTAAGGAGGAAGGGAGGATACAAGAGTCTCAGATGGAAGGAGGAGAAAAGTTAATGAAAAGACAGAGGAATCATAGAGGAGAGAGTCTTCCCTTGGATTCCCTCTGTCTTCTAGTCTTTATATTTTCTTCTACTTAATTTTTACCTTAAATTTCAATTTTTCTCTCCTGTTTTCAAGTAATGTGCCTGCTTTGCTTCTCCATTCACATGCGCTCCGATGTTACTTATCACTATGCCCGAGCACCTGTGCCCACGAGAGAGCTACTCTCAGGGTGATTCTCTAGGTTCATATACTTCTCTTTTCCTGCCTACTTTACATACACATATCCGTTTTCTCAGTTAAAGAAAAAAAACTCCACAGAGGTTGACTTAACTCAATGGTCATTGGTTGGCAAATATTTGGAATCGGAGTTTGTGTTCCCCAGGACGACAGTCATGCTCTCTGCATTGTGCGTGCTTTTCTCCCCCTTCTCTAACTCCATGATTCCTGTCATACCTTTTATATATCAGGTGTTTTCCTTCCTTTATTTTTCTCTGAACTTTAAAAAAGTAAATCTTTATTTCTTAAAAACATGTATTTTGAGGGGCACCTTACTCTTTAACTTTCATCCCACCTACTCTTGCTTTTGTGTTTCTGATTCTAGTCTCCTTATAACTTTTTCCATTTTCCATAAAATCCTAAACTCTGTCATTAAAGAGCAGAACACTCGGTCAATTACCAATATAAGTTCTCTATACGATACCAACCTTCCCTTTGCTATCCTCCTTACCTGTGACTCGGCTTTTGCCCTTGCTCCGATAGCTCCCATTCTGCTGTCACAAGTTGCTTCATTCTCATTATTACTGCTGTCTTCTCTCTCAGCCAACAGTCACAGGCAATCCATCCAACTGCAAGAACAGTCCCTAGGGCCTCTCTGGTGGCACAAGGGGTTAAGTCTCAGCACTATGAAGCTATTGCAGCCACTGCAGCACCAGTTGGATCTCCGGCTAGGGAGCTGACCCACATGGCTCATCAGACCTCTCCTGTCTCGCCCGCTGCTCCCCTCAGCAGTGTATTTCAGCAGATCCACCTGGTCTGCTCCTCACTGTCTCTGGTGAATCCTCTCACCATTCCCCACCACACCTCTGGCCCATATCCCAGTTCATGTATGCATAAATAAATCTTTTAAAAAAAACAGTGTCTGTTACTGTATATGCCGCTTAGGGGGTAGGGGGGCTGTGAGGCACCATATATGTATGGGTCATAACTCACATTTCTTTAAGTGACAAGATAAAATATAATGTAAATGAAAAGAAATAAAAAAGAAAGCACAGCTATCACAGAAGGTAAATATTGCTCTATAATACTTTTGTTTTAGTTATTTATGTGTGGTTTGTAAGGTGTGCCTTAATTAGGTCCCTGTACAGAAATATATTTCTTAATATACAGATCACAGGCAGAAATGTTTGAAAACATTATTCAACCCCAGACTCTTCTGTGACTTAAGCTGTTCCCCTTCCTCTGTTATAATTCCAGATCTCTCATTTTGGGGGAAGCCAACTCACTGAATTCACCTTCAATGCTTCTTCACTCCTTCCCAGTTACACATTCCCAAAGAGTGATGAGGCTCTAAGTTCGCAGCAACAGCGCAGAGGCTGGCATCGAGCAGATGCTCAGTAAGTGAAGAATGAAATGAATGTACAAGTGGAAGAAGCAGCGAGTTTACCAGAAAGTCAATGAAACAAGCGTCAAGGTCTCTTCCTTGCAATGGGTCCTTCTAAGGCCCTCTAGCTAGCATTACACTTGCAATTTGTAGTATTTTTCTAAAAGAAAGTCCTCCCAAATTTGTATGAATTTCAGGTCCCATAACACCTGTTTCTATAGCCAAGTAGATAAAGAGACCTTACAAAACCCCAACTATTTTTAACTTCAATCTAAAAGATAATTATCCCCATGGACATTTAGATCACCTGGAAAAAGTGCAGCAGTAACACCACTGTTGGGAGGGCATGCTCAGAACTACTTGACACCCTTTATCCCCATTTTCAAATATCTCCTCTCTTTTCCTTTTTTACCCAATGCTCTGCTTGGCATGACTTCCCAGGGTCTCAGGGGAGAGCTAAATTGGGATGCAACCCAATGGGGCTCAGTGGCCACCATCACCTTGTGCTCTGATCCCTCTGCCTGTAAGTCCAGTACAGGCCAGGACTCCTGTGCCTCGGAGCTGCGAAGTCTACAGGCACCAGAGTTCTCACCTCTGTGCTGCCAGGGCACCTGGCTCGGAGAACAGCCTCTTCTGGACCCACAAGGGCAGCAGCGTGCGTATGAATAAAGGGAGGGACACCACTGCCTCACCCCAGGAGGCCACACTGGTTCCCACCTATTCCCTGACAGATTCCAGGTGTGTGGTGTGAATAACTCAAATTGGAATTGGAAGGGATTTGAGCTGGAGGGAATTTTGGAGACTGTCCAAGCTACCCGCCGTGGAGGAGTGAAGTACTAAGACTGAGGTCCAGATCATTTAAGAAACTTGCTTATAATCTCATGTGCTTGGGAGACCAAGGTAGACTAGAACCAGTAACTCCTCTGGCTGACCCACTGTCCTTTCTAATATAGGAACAATTCTCAAAGTGGCCTCCAGATCTGTAACATATGCTTCACCCAGTTAGAACAGCAAATTGTCCTTTCCCATTCCAGACTTCTGCATCAGAAAGTTCAGGGGTGCCGCCGAAGATTTGTTATGATGCTTTCTCAACTTTAGAATGAACAAATTACACCGGTTCCTTCTCAGTAAAGGAACCAACTGCCTGATAACCAAATTTCCTGATACTGTAGCAGATCAAATCAGGGTGATTTTTGTTTTTTTCGGTTAAGCAGCGTGTTCAATATCACTGCTATGTAAAATTTTTCTGTAATATTAACTTCTTCAACCTGTAATTTCTACTCCTGGAGATGTATTTCTTCAGTCAAGATATTTTAATTCTAAAAAAAACTCCTGTTAAAAGGCAAATAGATGGGTATAGCAATGAATGCTAATACATATATATATTTTTTTTTGTGAATCAATATAGAGAATATAATAAACACCTCTTCTGAATTCTTAAGAGACAACAAGACCATATGAGATATTTTTAATTATACATGTATATATACATACATATATCAATAACAGCAACCCCCGAACTTTTTATAAATTGATTTTTCATGTCTTATATCTTACAAAATTCTGACTTGAGTAAGCATCTAAAGGATAGTTAATGAAAAGAAAGAGAGTTGGGGAGAATGGAAGGTCCTGGACAGGGAGCTAAGAGCCCACAGAAAGCTCCCTGAGATTGAGTCTGAATCACCAGGAAGCAGGGTGATGGTCAATGTATTCAGAGGAAGATGTTAAGAGAGGGTCTGGGTCATAGAAGCCAGAGTTAAAAGGGGGCAACTGAGTATGGCTGGGCAGGCTGTGCACTGCACATTCCACAGGATAAAATGCACACAGACAAGATGTTTGGCTGAGGCCAAACTCCACATACTTGAAATATTCATATTACTGACTTTTTCTCAGTAAGGAGAAATGAATAATGGCTGGGTTCTGCAGTTGGAATATCATGAATTATCAAAGGGACTGCAGAGTTATGCATATAAGTCTCACTCAGACTGAGTAACTATGGGGGGAGGAGTGGGTGCAGTGTGGTTACACCTGAAGGGGAAGACATTATAATTCTAAAACACAAACAATATTGTAAACCAAAGTTATTGCAATAAAAATAAATTGTGATTGAACAATAAAAATAAAATTCAATAGCATTCATCAAGGAAATAGAGAAAACATTACTGCAATTCACCACAAAAAAACCCCTGAGTTGCTAAACCACTTCTGACAAAAAAGAACTGAGGTTTATACTCCCAGATTTTAAATTATACTACAAAGCAACAGTAATCAAAATTGCACAGTATTGGAATAAAAACAGACACAAAGATCAATGGAACAGAATTGAGAGCCCAGAAATAAACCCACACTTATAAAGGCATTTAATCTACAACAAAGGAGACAAAAACATACAATGAAGAAAGGAAAGTATATTCAAAAATTGTGCTGAAAAACTGGATAGCACAGGCAAAAGAATGAAACTAGACCACTATCTCATTCAATAAACAAAGATTAATACAAAGTGGATCAAAGATTTAGATATAAAAATTGAAGCGATAAAATACCTATAATAAAACATATGCAAAACACTGACTCACTGATTTCAGGGGTGTCTTTGGGGACTTGACTAAACTGTCAAGGGAAACAAAAGTGAAAATAAACAAATGGGACTACATCAAACTGAAAAGATTTTTCACAGCAAGAGAAACTACGGTTAGAAGGAAAAGACACACTATCAAATGGGAGAAAATATTTGTAAATCATACATCTGACAAGGGTCTAATATCCACGATTTAAAAGAACTCACATACTTATCTCAACAAGAAAACAATGATACAATCAAAAAATGGGCAAAAGGTCTAAATAGACACTTCTGCAAAGACGACATACAGATCACCAAGAGGTATATGAAAAAAAGTGTTAATTATCATTTATTATCAAGGAAATGTAAATCAATGCCACAATGAGATATCACCACACACCTGTGAGAATGGCCCATGTCAAAAAGACCAAAACCAACAAGTGTTGGCAAGGGTGTGGAGAAAAAAATGTACCCTTATATACTGTGGGTGGGAATGTAGACTAGTCCAGCCTGTATGGAAAACAGTAAGGAGGTTTAAGAAATAGATTTACCATATGACCTAGCAATCCCACTTCTACATACGTACCCAAAGAATGCAAAAAAAAAAAAAAACTAATTCAAAGGAATACATGCTTTCCTGTGTTCACTGAAGCACCATTAACAAGTGCAAAGTTAAGGAAACAACTTAAGTGCCCAAGGACAGATAAGTGGATTAAGATGTGGTATATATTCACAAAGGGATACTACTCAGCTATATAAAAAAAAATAAAAGATGAAATCTTGCCATTTGCAAAAACATGGGATGGAACTGAAGAGGACTAGACTAGGTAAAATAAGACAGGAGGAGAAAAATAGTGGATGGTTTCACTTAAATGTGGAATATAAGTAAACAAAACAAAGGAACAGAAAAAACCAAGCCAAAACAAACCTTTGAAATATGACTGTATAACTGAGGCTACCAGAGCGGGAGACGGATAGGCAGCAAAGGGGGAAGGAGGTTTAGTGGGCTGTGGTGGACATTGGCACTTTGATGGTGCCCATGGAGTGTGGACATAGCTTTGAAGAGTTAATACTCCCAACCTTTCTGTCCCTGAGTCCTGCTACTTGCACAACTTGAAGTACCAAGAAATGGTGTTATGAATTTTTTTCCTTGTTTGTTTCATTTTATAAATGAATTTAAACTGAATTCCTAGATAGGATAACTGATAATTTCTCTGAAAAAAACAGAAGGGCTCTTGGTAAATCAGAAATAATGTAGATCTCTGGATTGGAAGAATTAACATTATCAAAATGGCCATACTACCAAAAGCAATTTATAGATTCAAAGCTATTCCAATAAAAATCTCAATGACATTCTTCAAAGAAATAGAACAAATAATGATGAAATTCATATGGAACCACAAAAAAACCTCAAATAGTCAAAGCTCTCCTGACTAAAAGGAAAGAAAATGGAGGGATTACACGTCCAGATTTCAAACTATACTACAAAGCCATAATAATTAAAACAGCATGGTACTGGAACAAAAACAGATGCACAGACCAATGGAATCGAATAGAAAACCCAGAAATAAATCCACATATCTATGAACAACTAATCTTTGATAAAGGAGCTAAGAATATGCAATGGAACAAGGTTAGCTTGTTCAATAAATGGTGCTGGGAAAACTGGACTGCTACATGCAAAAAAATGAAGCTAGACTACTACCTCACACCATGCACAAAAAACAACTCAAAATGGATAAAAGACCTGGATGTAAGACCTGAAACCATAAAAGGATAGAAGAAAATATTGGCAAAACTCTACACAACATACATCTCAGCAAAATCTTTAAAGACACATCCCAAAAAGCAAAGGAAGTCAAGGAAAAGATAAACAGCTGGGACTAAATGAAACTAAAAATCTTCTGTACAGCAAAAGAGACAATAATCAAAACAAACAGACACCCTACTAAATGGAAGAAAATTCTTGCATACAATACAACTGATAAAGGACTGATAACAAAAATCTACAAGGAGCTTAAACAACTCAACAAAAACAAAGACAACAATCCAGTCAAAAAATGGGCAGAAGAGCTAAAAAGACACTTCTCCAAAGATGAAAAGCAAATGGCCAACCACTATATGAAAAAAAGTTCAACATCACTTATAATCAGGGAAATGCAAATCAAAACCACAATGAGATATCACCTCACGCCAGTGAGAATGGCGCACATTAAAAAAACAGGCAACAACAAATGTTGGCGAGGATGTGGAGAAAAAGGAACTTTTCTACACTACTGGTGGGAATGCAAACTGATCCAACCACAATGGAAAGCCGTACGGTGTTTCCTCAAACTGATAAAAGTGGAGCTTCCATACAACCCAGCAATACCACTTTCAGGAATCTACCCAAAGGACACAAAAACACTAATACAAAAGGATATATGCACCCGTATGTTTATTGCAGCACTATTTACAATAGCAAAGGTATGGAAACAACCCAGATGCCCAAAAATAGATGACTGGATCAAGAAGATGTGGTACATATATACAATGGAGTACTATTCAGCATTCAAAAAAGATAAAACACATGCAATTTGCAGCAACATGGATGGAACTAGAAGAGATCATGTTCAGCAAAATAAGCCAAAAGGAAAAAGAAAAATATCGAATGGTCTTACTTATAACAGGGATATAGGGGAAACCAAATACAAGACAATCAGCGAGAGAGGGGGGAGGATTGGGGCTTAGAACAGGGGAGAGGGGAGTACAGGAGACTGTGGGGACAGTTCACAGGTGAATTGGTGGTGGGAAACCTATGGGGAATACACAGTAATGTAAAAGACATAAATAAAAATAACAATTTAATAAAAAAATAATCTAAAAAAATTCACATATTTGTAATCAGTATCTTTAAAAGGGTAGTTTTATTTAAAAATCATAGATACTAGATAATGAAATATTCACTACTCACAGAAATAAATTGTGTCTCCCAGAGATTAAAAAAAAAGAAGAAAAGAAATAATGTAGATCTCAAAGACCAAGCTTAGTAATTGTCATGAACTAAGATAGAATATCAGGTACCCTTGGATGTGGGTTCCATCATATTGATGCTGAAAATGGTAAATGTATGTTATTTTAGGTCTATAATTTCTTTATGTTGGTGTCATCTCCCTCTGAGTTAGAAACACATAAGATCCCATTCATTAAAATAGGCTCAGACAGAAAAAAAACACTAGAAACAATTGGGCATTCTGCAGGCCCCAGATCAAACCCTTGTGCTAGAGGTTAGAGATGGAAAAATATAAACAGCTCAAGATTCAGAAGAAAGAAAACAATACATCAAAAGTTCCCAAAAGATGCATGACAAAGCAGAGGTGAAAAGTCAGGAAAAGTTTAATAAAATTTGGGGAGAACAGATAGCAAAGGAAATCATGGATTAAATTAAGAAAAGGGAATGTACAGATGATGATGGGCTCCCATGCAGGGGCTAGTGAATGCCTTTGCATCCCCACTCGAACTTACTTTGTTACCCAGAGTTGCTTATCTAGTTTATTACTTCTACTATTCATAAGAGTGATAACTTAGGGGTTCACTTTCATCTCCAGTTTCTTTGATGTCACAATAATAACAGCTACCAGTTACACAACATTCATCGCATGCCAAGCACTGCTTGACGCATATTAATGAAGTTAATCCTCACAACTACTTCATGAGTTAGGCACTCCTGACTCCAGGGACTGTGTTTGTAACCTCAGCACTGCACTGCCCACACTCTGCCATCTTGCACGGGAAAAACAGTAATGTGTATCTTTGACCCCTTCACAGACATAGAAATGACATCCACCTTGCCAATATACAACAGCTTGCCTCTGTGACAACAACTGATCAAGAAAAGATCCCAACAACGATCTCTGTGTCTTAAAATGAAAGAATATCTACATTTCATAATTGATTAAAATCCATTCCATATCAATCAACGTCATAAGAGTACTTGAGATCAAGGATGTTTGTTAGGGCTGCCTGAACAAGGTGCTAGAGGATGAGTGACTTAAACAACAGAAGTTTATTGGGCCTCCCTGGTGGCACAGCAGTAGAGTGCTGTGCTGTGGAGCTGTCGGCAGCGAGTTCGATACCCAGCCGGGAGAATCCCACATGGTGTGGCAGACCTCTCCTGCCTCGCCCGCTGCTCCCCTCAGCAGTGTATTTCTGATCTGCCTGTACTGCTCCCTACTCTTTCTCTGGTGAACCCTCTCACCGCCCCACATCTCTGGCCTGTACCCCAGCTTGTATGTATAAATAAATAAATCTTAAAAAAAAAAAAAGAAAGAAGCTTATTTCCTCACAGTTCTGGAGGTTGGAAGTCTGAGATCAAGGTGTCAGTAGGGTTGGCTTCTTCCGAGGCCTCTCTCTGGTGTGTCGATGGCTGATGTCCCCCGTGTCTTCACAGGGTCTCTTCCCTGCGCATGCTTGTCCTAATTGCACCATCTTATAAGGACACTGGTCATACTGAATTAGGAACCATCTCATTTTAATTTAATTACTGTTTAAAAGATCCAGTGTCCAAACAGAGTCACATTCGGAACTACTGGAAATTACGACTTTGACACATGAGGAAAGGGGGGGATAAAATTCAACCCATGTAAAGAATATTATAACAAGGGTCTCAGGGGTGAAAATATTCATTTTCTCTTCCTTGAAACAGAATCGATGAGCCAGCTTATCTCCAGCTATGGTCATTTTCTAGAATCAGCATCTATTACGCCATGGTCATTTTCATCACCTTCCAGACATTGCCCTGGTTTCCTGCCTAGTATTGGGTAAGGAGTCCCCTCTGTTTCCCAAAGTGGATCATATTGTAAATGCCTATTGGTATATGGTTTCATTTTAGAATCTTCTAATTTAATGCTGAACATTAGCTCTAGCCAGATCCCGACTTCTGTCAATATGAAGTCACACGTTGGAAGCCAACTCTGAAGGCAATTTCTTTATTTGGAATTAAAAGAATTCATTTTAATTTACTTTTTTATTGAATTATTTTCATACTGTCCTGGGTTAGTCACTAACTGAAACTCATTTCCATACAGGACACTATCTAAGAATAACACACTGCTTATTCAGATTGCAGCGGGACCAACAGGCCATGTTCAAGTAACTATATTCAGACGAGTCTCATTTAAAGAAAGGCACAGTACTGTACACCTAGTGGCAATTTTCACCAAAAATGTTTATTAAAAAATACATTTGGAGGCAATTCCTATGATGGTCATTAACTTTTAACTAATGCAGGTACCCAAAAGTCAAATAAGCTTTTTTATGAAGTATTGCATGCTAGATTGACTTTGGTACTTTTTAAAAGCTACACTTTAAAAAATATGCTTAATGAAATGAATATTTTTGCATATGTTTCTAGTGTCTGAGAGATGACCAATGTCTGAAATCACACTTGAAAAGGACATTCAGCTAAGCTGGTCTGACAAAACCACTTGGCAAAATGCCTGCACTGAACCTCAACTAAATCCAAAATAAAGCAAATTAAACCTAGAAATTATCAAGACATCCTCACCAATTCCTATGAACAGTAAGCTTTATATAATTCTTGAATTTCTTTAAATACAAAAAACTTTGGTTTTTCAGTAAGGCGCATTTAGGATAACGGACTCACTAAGAATTTGTAAGAAGATATAACTTGAAGAGTAAATCTGTTCAAAGGAATTGAACCCCTGCTTGACAGGATTACTCTAACTACTCAGATGTTAATACTTCAAATTTTGATATATACTGACTGTGGAATTATTTTTAAAAAGGATTAAAAATAATTTGAGTTAAAATCCAAAGAGCGAAAAAGGATGGACAAAAGTAAAAAGTAAACTAACAAGACCACGGTACATACTATTTGAAATACTGACAAAAGAAACCTAAAAATACAAACTGGCAAAGCAGAAAATCATTTTTAAATATCTAAAAGGAGTCAATAGGAACTGAATGAATATATATTTTAAATACAAAAGTCTGTCTCCTAATGATGAAATATACTTTCTGAATATTAAGTATTGCATAAGGAAATTAAACCTCCCTATGTCTATCAGCAACCTATGTACAGAATATGCATTAAAATATTTCTTTGTCGAAGGACTAAATGCCAGTCAACTAAAACTTCATAGACTCTTAGAGTCTGTTAATACCATTCCATCCAATATGAATTGTTAAAGATAACAGGTAAAATAAACATTTTTTTAAATAAACATGGTTTCAGTAATTCAACATTAAGCAAATTGGAATTTTGTGGGGGTTTTTTGATGTAAAATTAACAGAGACCCTTCCTCTCTAGTTCACATTAACATTTCTCAAGGTCATCTCCTTCCTAAACCAGACTCCCTGACTCTTTCAATCTTGCCACAACTTTGTAGCCCCGGAATTATAGTTTGAATTTCAAGCCAATGACAAAGGACAGAGTCTTGGTCTTGAATTTGTGTCATTTAAAAAAATAATTACGTATAACCACTTCACACCCACAAGGCTGGCTATAATCAAAAAGACACACAATAGCAAGTACAGAGGATACAGAGAAATTGGAGCCCTAATTCATGTTGGTAAGGAATATAAAATAGTGCAGCCACTTTATAAAATAGATCGGAAGTTCCTCAATATCTTAAATTTGCTCCAACAATTTCTCTCTTAGATAGATACCCAAGAGAACTGAAAACATATCCACAGAAAAACTTGTATGTGAACTTTCAAAACAAGATTATTCATAATAGCCCCAAAGTGTGAACAACTGAAATGTCCAACTAACAAACTGATTTAAAAAAAAAAATGTGTATATCCCTACAATAGAATATTATTCTGCCATAAAAGGAACGAAGTATTGATTCGTGCTACAGTGTAGAGAAAATTTGAAAACATTATGCTAAATAAAAGAAATCAGTCGCATTATATAATTCCATTACAAGGAATGTCCAGGATAGGCAAAGCCATAGAGATAAAAAATAGACTAACGGATGCCAGAAACTGAGGGTAGGGAGAATAAGAAGTAACTACTAATGGGGAAAGGGTTTCCTTTAGGGTCATTTAGAAATTGTTCTAAAATTAGATCGTGATGATGATTATACAACTTTATGAATATACCAGAACGCTTTGGATAAAACATTCTAAAGTGATTAATCTTGCAAGTCATTTATTCCTCAATAATTATGATATATTTACATATACATGATTATTTATTTCATAGTTGAGTTTAAGGACCAATATATATTTACATATATAAATTTCATGAAAATGAGAGTGTATTCTTCATGGTGTTTTGTAACATGGCATTTCAATCAAAAATATGTGTATATATCAGCAAGGAAAAATATTTAAGACAGATTTATATATACATATATACACGTACATATGTGCATATATATACACACATACTTGTATATATCCGTTTAGATCATTATATGATTATATACACACACATGCATATACATATATTTGTACAATTTCTTGATTATCTACTGGAAAAATATCTAAATTCCCATAGGTTGGTTTTCTCAGTTACTGTAAACAGTTTTTATGTATATATTTTTATAGTTATTTATGTCTTTTACATTTTGTATCTCCCTACTGTAAACATTTTTAATGTTGATCCAGATTGTTCAATTGCCTTTTAGAAAGCTATTTTTATCAGTTTACACTCCCCCCTCCAACTGCGATGGAGACTGTCCTTTTCCCCATTCACACCTTCACCCCTAACATTGAGTATCCTCAGTTTATTATTCCCAAATCTGAAGGTGCTATTCCGGCATCTATTCGATTACTATTGAAGTTGAGTATCTCACACAAACTTTTTAGCTACTAAGTACTTTTTCTTCAATAAATTATTTTTGTATGATCCTTGCCCATTTTTTCTTCTTCTTTCAGTTTTTACTGTTCATTTATTTTTTAATAATTTATAATAGAGGGACAGTAATCCTTTGTCAGCCATGTTGAAAATAGCTTTCCTACTAACCTTGCAGAGTTAGTGTTAGGGTCACTCTGACTATGGACTAACAAGTTGGGGAGAACATGGATTTGGCTCCCTTAGCAACTAGTAAAAGTTTTGTCACTACAGCCGGGATACTGTAAGATGTCTTTCAAACACCAGAAAGGTGGTTGGACTAGATGACTTTTATGATCTCTTGCAACCCTAAGAGTGTAGGAGTGTGTGACTGAGACAAATATTTAACTTCACGCAAGGCAAGCCACCACACCTGTGATAACAAATGAGGAATTGATTCCTATCACGTGCGCAAGCACACGCGCACACATAAACTCACAACACACCCTCATGGGGGGGAAGAACATGAACTCAGATGCCAACAAAGGTAATAGTGTGTGATTTTATGTATGTGCACGTGAGGGAGGGTGATACAATGGAGGAAGGTATATGAGCGATGAAAGAATTACACTTCGGTGTGAAGTTAAACTTTTCCAATGTAAAGAGCATTCTAGGGTAGAAAGTCAAAAGGAAAACAAACTTCTTTTCCTGGCAAACAGTGTCTGGCAAAGCAGAAAGGGAAATAGATGTACTTCCAGAAAAAGAAAGAGCAAAGAACAAACAAAACAAACAGGCAAGCAAACACTCATCTCTTATCTTACAGCTTTCCCCTATCTTCTATATGCTTAATTTTTCAATAATCTGAATAACTGTTTAACTCTTCTTTGCCTTGTTTCAGAGAGGCAGCATTAGAATGTAAATAAAATGATTAATCACCTTAATTTAGAGTGAAAACTGATCCAAGTGTACACACACATCTCATTTTCCCAACTCCATGAAATAGATACTATCAATAATCCCATTTATAGAATGGCACAGAGAAGTTAAGTAATCTGCCCAAAGGCACACAGCCAGTAAGCACCAGAGCCAAGATTCAAATTTAGGTAACCAGTTTCCAAAACCCAGCATTCAAACCAGACAGAGCTGCCTTTTACCTAGCACAGGGGGTATGTTGGTCAATGGCGTTCACAGTAAACCTGGCTTCAAATTCATAGTCCAGCACTTCAAAGCTGTGTGACTTTGTAGGAATCCTTTCCCTGCCTCGAGCCTCACTGACAAGATGGCACTGGTATCTTCGTCACAGGCAGTTGTGAGATGAAATACAACCAGCTGGAGTCTGAAACATTTGAAACACTTACTAAACCATAGCCATTATTACTTCCTTAATTCTGAAAAAAATATTGTATAAATTTGAGGCAAGAAATTTCCTAAAGAGGGCCTCCCAGGTGGCGCAAGGGGTTAAGTCTCAGCACTAAGAAGCAATCTGTAGCCACTATAGCATGAGTTCGATCCCCTGCCAGGGAACTTCCCACATGGCACAGCAGACCCCTCCTGCCTCGCCTGCTGCTCCCCTCAGCAGTTTATTTCAGTCAATCTGCCTGTTCTGCTCCCCACTCTGTCTCTGGTGAATCTTCTCACCACCCCCACAGCTCTGGCCTATACCCCAGCTCTTGCATGCATAAATAAATTTTAAAAACAAACTTAAAAAAAAAGGAAATTTCCTAAAGACCACTAAACTATGTTATAAAGCCAGGCCTTTTAAAAAAGTTGAAAGCATTTCAGGGAAAATACCAGGGTGGAAATGAAAGTCTCTCCAACCCTTCAAGTGTTGTGAGGGTGATAAGACCTCTTGCAACCAAAGGGTCTTGTTATCCTCCACACAGATCCCTAAAGCCCTGTAGGACTGGGTAATCTTAGGTGATAAGAGAGATGTAAGGAATTACAACTCCTGATAAAGTACTGTGGTTTTGTTTGCCTAGGCTTTGTGGAGATATGGGTGACACAGATAAAGTGCTGGCAAAAACCCCAGGTGGGCTTAAAATGCCTCTTCTTGCCTGGGAGGGCTGGAGGGCTGGTGACATTGGGGCTGACCTGCTACTGTATTTGTTCTGCTTATCTCAGAGCTTGCTGGGAGCCAGGGAGAGGCAGGTTAGGTGGCGGCCCCCTAGGAAGAGTGCAGTGAGAGCTTGGGGGCTGGGTAGTCAGTTGGCTTCTCTGAAGGGAGAAAGTGTTCCTCGATCTGGAAATGCCAGACTACATCCTCATCTGAAGACACAATAAATGTGGTGGAAATACAGAAGGATTTCTTCCATCATACAAAGGCCACACAGTCACGTGGAGGACCCAGCCTTAGATGGGCTGGATGGTAAGGCAGGCTGAATCAGCCCAGAAGGGTCAGGGTGATTTGCTACAGGAACACTGAGGAGGGGTGTTAAATTCTGACTGGCTTGGGGGTAGGCCCTTGAATAAAGAAGGAATAGAATGTGGACAGGCTGAGGAGGGATGAGGAATTCTCCAAGCTGAGGGCACCGGCATTGCATGAGTGTGCAGCATTAAACCCTGATCCATGCAGCAGTTAGTTCATGGGGAATTCTATAGCAAGGAAGCGTATAATTGTGCCAGACTTTTCCACAGCCGTTGTTCCCTTCCTCCCAAACGTCATACAATAGACCACATGCAACATACACACACAACAGCTCTGCACATTAATATACTCTGAACTCAAAGATATGCAAATACAACAATTTGCTGAAGATTGAAAGGTATGCCTGAATACTGTTGTTGACTAGAGTGAGGGGACACAGGACTGGCATCAGGAATGTAAATTGGTACAAGCTTTGGTAAAGCAATTTGCTACTACCTAGCAAAAACTTAATGCAAGGAGGCTTTAATTTTGCATTACTACTTCTCCAGCTCTACTCTGCCAGGAAATATATGTACGGTTTTCCTCATTGATTAAACAAATATTTCCTAAGTCCCATATGTGACAATGAGTGAGTGTCTCTACTAGGGATATCACAGTGAATAAAACAGATAAAACTTTACCCTCAGACAACTTATATAAACAAATAAGCAAATATTGTCCTTTCATTCCAGAGAGCGAGATGTGCTCTGAAATTAATCAAGAGAAAGAAGAATGACAGAGAGAGGTCCTCTGTGAGAAGGTGACATTTGAACAAGAATCCTAAGTACAGGAAGAGAGGACCATACCAAACTGAGAGATAGCATGTCAGGTAAAGAACATATTTAGTTCAACAGTTTTCCATTTAGATTTTTTATGACACTGAATTTTTACCATAGATATGTAGTACTCTATAAATTTTTCACTATTTCCCAATAAAATTAATTTAAATTTTCTATTAAAAATGCATAATAAACCAACCAACAAAAACAATGGAAATAGGGATTGTTCAGCCCTGATTTGGTTAACCAAATTTATGTGTGGATAGTAAGTGCACAGTACTCTCAGAGATGAGCATTATTCTCATGCATTGATAAGAGAATATTCTCTAAGTTACCTTAAAAACTTTTTTTAAAATTCAGGTGTTTGGTATAGTATGATCTCATCTGTGTTAAATGAACACATGTAGAACATTTCTAGGATATGTTAAAACTGATCATAATAAGGACATGTAAGAAGCAAGTTGGCAAAATAAAAAGAAACTCTGAGAAGAGATTGGTCATTACCAGAGAAGGGAGTTAGGGGAGAGGGTGAGTGAAACAGGTGAAGGGGGTCAATTTTATGGTGATGGGAAAGAAATTAGACTTCTGGTGGTGCTCATGATGTAGTTTATACAGATGTCAAATTATAAAGCTGTACACCTGAAACTTATATAATGTTATAAACAAAATTTATAAATATATATATATATATATTTTTAAAAAAGCAATTCCAATGTGAGTCTAAAACTCTGAGAGGGAAGGAAGATTTTAGTTTTCCATTCAGATGTTTTATGCCACTGAATTTTTACCATATATATGTAGTACTCTATAAATTTTTAAATATTTTTCAATAAAATTAATTTAAATTTTCTATTAAAAAGAAACAAAGAAGGTCTTTAAGATAGCTCTGCTTTCTTACTTGAATGCTTTAAGAATTTATGTGCTCATTGAAGTTCCCTCCTGGGCTATTAATCCTTCCAGAACACACTTCTATCTTTAAGAAAAACCACTGAACACAATTCTGAGTTGTCAGAGCAAAACTGCTGGAGCAAAGGCCCTTCTGTGTCCAGGCTGGCTTCCCGCTGTCACGTAGCACCACGCACCACACACCACGCCACGCCACGCCACGCCACACCACACCACACCACACCGCTCTGCGGTAATCATCTTGAAATTTTTAATTATTTTTGAACGGAAGGCTCCATATTTGCATTTTACACCAGGGCCTGCAATTATCTAAGTGCTTAGAGCACAGGGTCATTTTGGAGACAGGAGATTTGGAACAAACCAGAGTGATTACCCCTGTCCCAGCAGCCTGTGTGAGTAGGTGGCATCTGCAGGCACGAAGGTCACCTGGGTGACTGTGCCCCACCTAAGCAGTTCTGCATGCCCCTCCCCCACTGCATTTGCATTAACAGATCCTGGACTCAGGTATCTATAATTTTTCAAGAAAAGCTGGGAATCCAATTTTCAATGTGGAAATCCTTACTTTTAAATGTTGCCAACTAATTTATACTTAATATCTAATCAGAATATGCTCATACACCTAATATGGTTTCAATACAGCCTCTGTTTTCTCTCCTTAAAAGTACCTGTCAACAGCTATAAGCAGCAATTCCTCCTGCAGGACTTGCATTTTCACAGGCGAGCCAGGCGCACGGTGAGCCCCCCACAAAAGACAGGGGAACTGAACTAGTGAAAACAGCCAGTTGCTGCAGTTCACATGAGCTCCCCTCTAGTTGTTTTGCAGGTCCAAGGAGCTTCTGGTCGGCTACCAGAAACTCAACCTCTTTCACTGATTCTGTAATGTTTTTGTGGTGAGTGCTTTAGCACTATTGTTACAGGGAAAGCTGGAGAACTTGATAATTGTTTCATATTTTCTGAATGCTTTTCAATCATGATGTGAAAACCAAACAACAGAAACGCATTCTGGGGTTTGTCTGAAAGGCGGCGTCTGTGGGCCGCACTCTGAGGACTCACGAAACGAGGACCAACCTTGGCCGCTTGCCCATCGCGTAAGGTGCTTTGGAACTCTGAACATGCAGACAGTCTTTTAGAGACCACAGACTGAAAAGGGATAAAAGTCATGCTAAAATTAAGACCCATGCGCACAAATAATGTAATATATCTTCAATTCCTGATATTTTAAATGAGTCACACATTTAAATGAAACACACATTTTAGCGTGTGTGTTTTAATGGGCATTTCCTCTCAGATGCAGGTTCTTTGTTTCCAATCAGACCCTTTCTGGATTTGAGGTCATTTTAATTTTTTCAGGTAACAAAAGGGGGTGGGGCTTCAGAATCTTAAGAATGAAAACAATAGTTGAAAGGGCCAGGGGGACACTCTTGGTCTAGAAACGCCTACCTCTCAGTGGCAGAAAAGCCGCACATACCTTGCATGTTCCCCATGCCCCTACCAACCCCAATGTACCATGACCACCTTTCCAGGGGGCTTGGAAAAATGGCCTGGGCCCCTGCGGTTGTCAGTATTGTAATGGGGCACTGGAGATAAGCCCCTTACTCACCGCTACCCTCTGTCTCAGCAAGTCCTCGGTGGGCCTTATGAACTTTAACTCTTTACGACCAGCAGTTCAAGCCCATCAGTTTCCAACGATTTAACTACCGGGGATTCTAACGACTGTTGTTGAGAGAATTCAGAAAACCAACTAAGGAAATTAGCTGGAGGTTTGTTGAGTTTCCTTTGCATTTAAAGAGGAAATGCTAGAGGGGTGGGGGCCTTCTCTTCATTTGCTCCCACATTATTGGGTAATGTTGCCTGTCTCATGGCTGGGAACAAGTTCAATGGGCAGGCTTATTACATTGATGCTAGACACTGAGATTTTCCCAGATGCTTAGGGTATCTGGATGAAGAATCTTGCTTCCCTGCCATTTTCAAGGGTAACATTTTACTGTTTGCAATAAAACTGAATGGTTAGTAGATCTTTTTCTCTGCCCCCAGAATCTGCTCATACTTTTCATTTCAGGCAACTCAGATTGCTTATGAGTTCCTATACCTGAAATATTGGTAGTCACTGCCAACATGAGGTTTGATTGCTATAAACAACTTCTTTAGCTTCTTATCAGCATTATATAAAGGCTGAGTTGTTAGACAAGAATGTGTACTTTCATATTTTCCTACTATGCATATATACACATGAGTAATCATTTTAGAGTCAACACCATTATCTTGATTTTCCAGAACAAAATAACCTTGCATGCAAAGAGCCAAACAACCAAATACAACACAAACCTAACTTTCCTGAAGCAATCATGGCTCTTTACACATTCGTTATTCTCTTTGACATACACAATAAATCGTAATAGTTACCAAATTACTGTTCAGTTTCAAATGATGTGCACACATCTATAATCTTAGTTAGCTGCTTGCTGGTCTGCTTCAGGAATGTCATTGCATCCTCCAGGGTAATTCTATATCAATGACTTTTCCAAATAAATCTAGTTGCTGGTTTATATTAATGAACTGTCACAGTTGCTATTGTTTTCCCATGGCCTTGCAGCTGTATTCTTTCACAGGTGCTTGGCAAATTAAAATGATGCTGGTTTGGGGTTTCAGCTTGATACAAAATCACTCCTTCAGCAGATTGTTCGGAAGTTATTCATGCAAGAAACACATCTTTACTCTAGACACTCAGCTTTTTCGCTTATCCAATACCCATGCTTTCATTGACACTTTGCATTTCTGTTTTCCTCACCAAAGTACAAAGAGAAATTGTCTTTCTTACTTAGAACATTTCTATTAAAGAGTTGCAAGCATTAGAAGATTTTTTTTAAAAAAATGTGTTCTTTTCAGTCAATCCTAACACTGTGTTCACAGATCACAAACATTAATTACTGATGTTTGCAGATTATATATCTTTTGGAGTTGTTTTTGTTAAAATCCATTACCCAAGGGATCAACAGACAGGAAGAAAATTATTACATGCTAACTATCCAAAGCCACATTAAATATTCCCTTTTGGATCTATTATAGCCTTTATTTAAAAATACTTCGCTCATGACTAACTTCTACCAGTGAAAATGAGAATGTTTAAAATGCAAGTAGCTAGTACCCAAATTATCCAGGATTCCTTTTAGATTGCACTTCCTTCCTGAAGGAAGTCCTCAATTCCTTTCATCACCCTGAAACTCACTCTTGACCTCTGGGAGGCTTCTTTCTAGCAGAGCATCTTAGCTCTGACTACTGGGTGTCCTGTTTAAGCCTTGAGAGTCTGTTAGTTCTTTCTAAGGCTCCAAATCTGCATTCATATGTTTTCTAGGGGGGTTCTTTGCGTATATTTACTTTTACCTTTGTCCTCAATGTATGGCCTGATGCCAAGTTGATTAAATCTATTCATTCAGTTTATCTATCAACTATCATTTTCCATATTTACAAATTGTGATAGAGATGTAAATTTTAATGCTTTTGGGATAAGGTAAAGACATCTTTCTTTATAACCTACTTCATAAATACATGTGGCCTATACTGCTGGCAATCTACCCAATATCCAATCTCCCCAGTCTATTCATCTTCCAACTTAGACAGAGAGATAGAGAGAACTACATTTCCTAATCTCCCTTGCAAATGTGGTGATCAGGAGTTACAAATGAAAATGAGTACATACAAGCCTGCTTTTAACAATTGGAGGGATAGGCATGGTAAAAAAGAAGATCCACGACTAGATGTAAAACTACACTAAAATTACAAATTGAATTACCAAACCATTTAATAAAATACCTTCTATATAGCTACTTTACTCAACATCTGAAATGCCTGTGATTGTCAGCCTCTTTCAAGTTCCAAGCCATGGGGGTGTCTGTCCAAGGGGTCTGCTTCCTTTCTCTTTCTACTCCCAGCTCCAACCAGTACAGCAAGGGAATTTGTCCACAGCAAGCTAAATGCATTGAGACATTCCAGTCTTACCACAGGTAAGCATCCCTACCCACCCACTTCCTCTTCCAATGCCTCTCAACCACCTCTCAGGCATATGGGTAAGTATACCAGGAGCACATTGTACCCAGAGGAGGATAATCTAGGCATGGGCTCAGGAATTCTGCAGTACTCAGAGCATTCTAGAGGGAGCAGTTGGGTTCTTGATGGGCACTTTCCTTTGGCCTATTGGGTTAAGGAGTTCTCAGTGTGGAGTATACAGCTAGAGAATGGCCAATGCAAACCCTGTGAAGTCTGGTTCTAAGATCAATTCTGTCACTTAGGGCTTCTCAGAAACTTCCTCAAAGGGGGTTGATTCAGCTGGTAGGCTCTCTTGCCCTTTTCTTCACCTTCTTTCTTTATGCACAGAAATTCTAGCATGGTGGCTGGAACTATGCAGCCATAAAGATAAAGTCTTTTCTTTAGTACTATAGACAAAGAATGAAAATGAGCCAAGTCTTCTGTTCACCATGCCAGATGTGGACTGCCAACCTTTGGATTTCTTTTTATATGGAAAAAAAAGTCTTTTTTCAGCCCCGACTTTTCAGCCTCTGTTATTTGCAGCCAACCACAATGCCTTGTTGGCATAGATGAGTACAAGTTTAAAGTAAATATCGACTACCTTCATTATCATTAATCTTTCTTTGAAGAGCACCTCAGTACAAAAATACATACCCGCTAGAGGGGGCTTAACAACTAGGTATTGATAAAAATATAAAACAAAGGCAGGAGTGGAAGAAGGGGGCGTTATCAGCAGAGGATAATATATATATCCTCTGGATGTGAGTAGGGCATACTTGAAAAATGGGGAGAAAAGCAATGAGATTTTGGGTCAGGAGTTGGGGGAGACAATTGTGATTTCAGTTAAGCTGGATATACTAGAACTCAAATGGAAAGGAGAAGCAGGGTCCAGGCAAACCTATTACTCTGACTCACGTGCAGCCAGGTCTTCTGGGTAAGCATTTAATTAAATAGCTCCTTTTTGAAGTCTTGCTTCCCCAGGTAATATTAATTGTGTGTGTGTATATATACATACACATATACACACACTCACATAAACACATACATGCTCATGCATGCTAGCAAACACACACATAGCATGCGATAAAATTTCAGCACTGCCCATTGTATAGCAATCAAGCAATCATTTGCTTATTCACTTTGAGAACCAAACTTTGTCTTAATGTCTTTGTACACTCAATCCCTAGTGTGAGCTTGGCACACCATGCACTAAACAAACCTTAGTAACAAGTGGTCATTAATTATTAGTAATGATTTATAATAATTACTTGGAGGAACAATATTACTAATTATTGGTAGTAATTCATAATAGCTCATTATTTGAGGAGACAGTGGGAAACTATTGGAGGAAATAATATCACAGGATGGATGTTTTTACTGGATTAATATGCTACTATTGAGCTGGATGTCTTCGAGAAAGGAAAATATAAATGGGGCTGTTCAATAGTCCAGGTTGAAAGAAACTTCGGATATTAGAGAGCGCCAGGAATACAAAGTGAAGATGCAATGATTATTGGGAACACTACCAAAAAGGCAGCAATCATATTTGAGCTGCAAGGAATAAGAAGAATTTTACAGATGATATATGAACATAAGAAGATGGTACTAGAGGGGAAAATATGAAAATCAAGCAGCGGTACTGGCTCAATCTTGAGATCACTGAGTAGTCATTAAGACATTGAAGTAACGTGTACTTCAGTGTTAGAGGCTAACAAGAGATTGGAGACTTGATAAAATTTTAGAGCGCTTTCTAACTTTTAATAATTGGTGAATGTTCATTCAGTGATCTCACTGTACTTTTTAAATGTAATGATCAAAACTTAAATTTATTTTCTATTTTATGAATGAGGACCCTGAAGCACATTGGGAATTAGTAAGTTGCTCAAGGACATAGTAGAGTTAATAAGTGGCAGAGCTGAGATTAAATTCTGGCAGCCCAGTTAAATCTGTCTCCAAACCCATCAACTTGAAGCTGCAGGTCTTGCAGGGTCTGAACATCTTGGGACCCAGAATCCTGACTTCAGCAGAGCATTGAGTCCACTTGTTCTGTAATTTTATACTTGAAAGTAAATTTCCTACAAGTGATTTTCAAGAAACACTGGTTCTACATGACAATATATATTGCTCAAAACAGATGTGAAGAAGGTTGGGGTGCAGTCAATTAGGTCCAATTCAATTTTTCAGGACTTCTCAGAGTCCTTAATATGCTGATAAGCATTGTGAAATATCAATAGTATAGAAATTTCCCAGACAACTTGACTCAAGAGACTCATTTTTATCCAACAACTCAAAGGGCTGGGGCTCCATAAACCCCACTTTAGAAAGGGTTGCACAACTCAGTCCTTCAAGAAAACAACAGAAGTTTTATTGAAGAGGTCAGGATCCATGCTGTGAAATAAAATCAGAGTGGTGATTTTCATTCTTCAATGAATCACCTAAAACTTTTTAAAAATATTGACGGTTAGCAAATGGCCAACAGGCATATGAAAAAATGTTCAACATCACTTATAATCAGGGAAACGCAAATTAAAACCACAATGAGATACCACTTCACGCCAGTAAGAATGGCACACATTAAAAAAACAGGCAACAACAAATGTTGGCGAGGATGTGGAGAAAAAAGAACTCTCCTACACTGTTGGTGGGAATGCAAATTGGTCCAACCACTATGGAAAGCTGTGTGGTGTTTCCTCAAACTGCTAGAAATGGAGCTTCCATATGACCCGGCACTACCACTTCTGGGAATCTACCCAAAGGACACAAAAACACTAATACAAAAGGATGTTTATTGCAGCACTGTTCACAATAGCAAAGGTATGGAAACAACCCAAATGCCCAAAAATAGATGACTAGATCAAGAAGATGTGGTACATATACACAATGGAATACTATTCAGCATTCAAAAAAGACAAACACATGCAATTCGCAGCAACATGGATGGAACTAGAAGGGATCATGATCAGTGAAATAAGCCAGAAAGAAAGAGAAAAATATCGAATGGTTTCACTTATAACAGGAATATAGGGGAGCCAAATAAGAATGCAACATTCAGCAGGGGAGGAGAGTAAGGGCTCAAGAGGGGGGAAGCAGGGAGTACAGGGGACTATGGTGATGGCTTCACTGTTGAACAGGTGATGGGTAACATATGGGGAACACACAATAATGTAAAATATATGAATAACAAAAGTAAATAAATAAAATATTTATTAAAAAAATATATTGACGGTTAGGCAACATTGCCCGATATTCTGATTTCATTGTTCTGAGGCATGGGAGACCTGAGCATCAAGAGCTTCACGAATGTTTCCAAAGAACAGCCAAGTTTGCAGATATCTGCTATAGAACAATCTTAAACACAAGTATATTTATATAACTACAAGTGACCAAGATTGAGACTCTAAATATCAATTTCTAATTTCAGATCAATAATGAATTATTAGCAATTACTAGAGAATCATCACTGTTCTTCTTAGGACCTGAATTATTCTTTTTACTCACTCGGGCTCTTCTATATACTCCACTTGTTTTTTTCCTGTCACACGTTAGCTCATGCTGTGATGCCATTTCCACCCACCAGGTTCCTTATTACATTATATTAGATTACATGGCATTTTCCGTTTATTCAATCGTCCTACGTTGACACAAATACAGCTTTTATCAATGGCATTAAAAGAGTTGGCTTCTTCCAACACATATTCTGTTAAAAGTTTGACATCATTCATTTATACTTCTACTTGCACGAGGCTGCAGTTCTGTTACCTCTCCCCTCACTGACGTATTCTCTTGGAATCACTGGTTCCCTCTTTGTTTTGCTCCTGTGTGAGGTGTTGTGTCTACTATAGAAGAGGTAAGATGGGGGTAGCTTACAGTTTATTTTTTGGGGGGGGGCAAGAAATATGGCTTGCAGACTGAGCTTGAGATGGAGATGTATTCTTTTTTTTTTTAAGAAAAAAAATCATCAACCCCAGATATATCCCATAAGTATTTATAAAACCTTTTTCTTAACTTTAGCAGTTCGGCAGATTATTCTATCAACAGTTCACTCTCATTTCCAGGTGGGTGACGAGGAGGGCCCAGAAGGCTAGAACCTATTCTTCTTTAGCTCCAACTAGATGCTCAGCCCAACCCTGCAGAAAGTAGTCAGTCCAGAGAAAGAAGACCAGAGACTTCTCTGGTCCCAGAAGTAGCTGACTCCTGCTGCATGAGGAGATTCAGAACCACTGAAAATTGAATGTAGCCTTGAGTGATAGCAGACACACAAAGTGACGCCTGCAGTGGGAGCCTGCCAGGCACTCCCAAGCCAGGGGGGGCCAGCTGGGAAGGGGGAAGAGTAGAAGACCGAATAAAGTTGAGAGGAGAGTGGGGTAAGACAAGAAAGGGAGGAAAGGGAAGTAGGGAGAGGAAATTGGGGAGGGGAAAGGAAGGAGAGGCAGGGAGTAGAAAAGGAGGGGCAGGGAGGGGAAAACCAGGCTTTTACAAGATGTCCTCCACCAGCCACTTAACTTCATACTTTGATTAATCCTTCCCTACACTTGAAAAAGATCATATCTGCATAACTCAGTCCTGCTCGTCTCTAAAAGAGAATACCAGTGATATGTATCTAAGTTTGCAACCAACAATTGAGTAGACTTTAGAAAAGTAGTTACCTAGTCACCCAATTATTTGGAAAAAAAGCAAAGCTCAAGTTTTGAGTCTAGTAATACAATATCTCATGGGCTTGTTAGGAAGACTCTGAGGTTACTGGTTCAAGCATGGCTTGCCTTTGTTAATTGGTCAAATGGAAAGATATCTCCTATCTGCAATGTCTTTTATGACTAGGATTAAGCCTCTCCCATGGACTTAATTGCTGGGGCTCTTTCATCAAGCTGCTTGTTAATATTCCTTGTAATATTCCCACCTGTTCTGATGTCAGTCTGGCTCATCCATCACCCCTGCAGGGATATTGTCGCAAACAGGGCCACTGGCTCATTCTGCATCGTGGCAAACTCTCTAATGCAGCTGGAGATTTATGACCTACCTCTGATTCTTTCATCTCAGCCAGGCTGGTCTAGGCCTTTGACTCACTCACTGAACATCTTGATAGTGCAATTGTGTTTAAAAGTTTCCTTCTACCACTGGCAGAGACTGACTCCAAACAATGGAGGCGGAAACTATTTTCCATGGGACCTGGAACAGGCTCATTTACTATGGATTCCCCTAAGCAATCGGGACTCCAAGCAAATGTGGAACAAATTTTGGGCACAGATGGGGGCAGGCATACAGAATCTCTCTGTCTCTCTTCTCTCTGTCTCTCTCAATGTCCCCCACACACCCTGCTTACTTTGCCTACTTATGAAAATGATTTCTATTTATCCTTACTTTTTCCACATAACTTGAATTCTCAGATGGTATGAATTCATATTTCTCATGACTTTTCCATAAGCTACTAAGTCACTATGTTGGTGTTTCATTTAGGATTAATTCCTTACAAATATATCCACATAACTAATACAATCTTCTTGCAAGGAAGGCCTGGCCTCCTCCAAAAATGTTATGAATTTTTATGTTCGCCATGAAGACATGGGGATGGGCTGCTCTTTGAGAGGCTCCTACTCATTCTGTGAGTATGAGTTTCAATTACTCCTTGGAAAAATACAAATGGGGCCCACTCACATTCCAAGTTGGAACTCAGTTCAGCAGTGATTACTTCAATAACAGCCACGCAAGACTTCACCTGCTTTGTAGAGCCCTGGCTTTTGAGTCTGAGCAGGCAGGCTGGAGAAGTCCCGAGGCATGCAAGCCCTCTGTACATTTTGTTTTGATGTAGCACCTCGAGGAACGGGTTCTATTGCGGTAGATGTTCTGCTGGTTGTTGATTTGGTCTCAGCTTCCTCCAGTGACAGCCTGTCTCAACACTGTCAATACCTTTTCAGCGCTGACAATAAGCAGACATGATGGCAGGCTGTTCTTGTCTGCTCACTTAATGACTTCACTGATGACATGCAGGTGTGCATGGGTGTTGTACCTAGTCTTGAAGCTTTCGTGTTCTCCTGGGTAGTTGGAGGGCTGGCTCCATTAGCTTCTAGCCTTGTGAGAATATATAAAACTGTTCTGGGTGTTTGCCAGCTCAAGATGAGCAATGTATGGTCATAATGAATCCCTGACTCATAATTTTCAAGATAGAATTAAGGAAATATTAGGTCACTTCATCTAACAGACTGAAATGCATCAAGACCACGCTTTCGGTTAGAAGCACTTAAGGAAGCGATTCCCCACCTGACAAACAATTGCAACCTTGTTCAGTCTTTAAAAGCAAGAAAGCCAAACTCAATTACCAACATTCAGTCACACATTTGCTTTACCATTTTATGAACAGTTTCACTCATCCTCCTGGAGCATGAGAAACAATGAAACTTAGTGTTTATGCACAAGAAGTCTGCAACTGAGCTGTCCTAATTTGCACCCCAGTTTTGGACAAGGTTCCTAGCTGATCTGTGACTCAGTTTCCTCACAGGTACCACTGAAATAATAGTACCGACCTTCTAGGATTATGGTTAAAGTCAAGCAATGCCTGGCACAGAGTCGGTGCTCAGTAACAGTGAGCAGATATTAATGGAACTGAAAACAGAAGGGAGGTGATGTGATTTTTCTTAAGACTAGAGAAAGGACCCGAGAAGGGGCGAAGAATCCAAAGCAAGTCTTGAGATCACATTTCCACAGCTGCATCCAGCAGATAATATCCCCCGGGCCAGTGCAGGCTATCAGTGGTGATTGAGTGATTGATCCCTTTATATCTATTTGCTTGTTTACTCTGCCGCTCACCACTTTTAAGGACACCTTTCCTCTGGAGTTGTTTGTTCTTTTTCCCTAATTGTCATCTTGGGTGTCTACTGCTGACACTGCTGCTAAAGCTTGTGCAGACTGTGCATCTGTCAACACAGAGCTTGGCTTTACCTCTGATGCACCAGTTACCGGTTGCTCCAGAACAGAAGGTGATGAAGGGACACTGGTGAATACATTAATGTGCTTGACTAGGCACATTTACATAGTACTAGACTTAGCCAATCGAGTACTTGTAGGATACCTATTAAGAGCAGGGAGGAGGATAGAGGAGGGTAGACTAAACAACTAAAGAGAGGAAACAGACATTATCCAGGGCTGTGGGTGTGCTAGGCAACTTCAAATGAATTATTTTATTCAATATTCATCACATTTTACAGATGGAGAAATGGAATCACAGAGAAGCTGTGCCAGAAACAATCAACCTAGGATGGGTGTCTCCAAGTTGGAATAAGAACAACCTATATGAATGGACATGATTAGCACCTAAGTGAGAAGAATGAACATCACTTGGGTTCTTAAGAGAAAATGAGACCCATTTTCACTCCCACTCAAGCCCTGTCCCTTTTCATTCTACAGTTAACCCCTTCATTTGTCGCTTGGGTCTCACTGTTTCTAGGACCATGAGATCCTATCTCATTACCAGGTCTTCTCATCTGCCCTAATCTCACTCTGAAGTTCTATTTCTGCACACTGTTGTTTGCCGGTGTGGCTAGCCATCTCCAGTCATGACCCAGTCCTCTGAAGAACATGCATGAAAGCCTGGGACAAGTTGTATCAGGAGAGGCAATATCATACAGTCATCAAGAACTCAGGCCATTGGCCCAGATTTCCGGTGTCAGCATCCTGGATGCACCATTTACTAGCCCTGCCTTAGTTTCCTCATATATAAAAAGATGGCAGTAGTTGTACCTAAGTCATAAAGTAGCAGTGAGAATTATATGAGTTAGTACAACAGTGCCACCCAGAACACTGCCTACCACAGTAGGTGTACTCAGTAAATGTGATCATCCCAAGTATAGGCTGAAGTTCTCCTTTATGTTCCTGCTCTCATTTTCAGCTTTCTGCTACTGGGTCGCCAACTACTTTTGAAAACACTAACATAAGCTCTGCTTGAGCTTATCAACTTCAACTCCCTAACTTTCCAATGCACACACAACCCCAAGTCTAGTAATAGTCACAGACATGGTGTTTGTTCATTATGTATGTATGGTGGTGGTGGTCTCTGTCCCACCCTGCCACTTTTGTCCAGGTCTCAACCAAGACAGAGAATCATACTCAAGGCCTTAGTTCCTAGATCCCTACTCCCAGGAGCCACACAGCCAGTACTGTGGGGTCCAAATGGTAGTGAGCAAATGACCAGGAGTCAGGCTCTCAAATTTCACAGTCCAGTCCGTAGAAATAACCAGTTAGTCTTTCAAATGCTCCTACTGTGCTATTCCCTCACACTCCATATACCTGAGGAGGGGAAACCCTATGAGACTACCCCGATTCCCTCTAGTATGGCTGCTCTCGCAGGAACACACTGCTCAGAGTTCAGGGTGAATCCTGCTGGATAGGAGGATAGCTGTGTGTGGTTGGTCTGTTGTCCTAACTGCTGTAAAGGACATATGTTACATCCTGTGTAACAAATTCTATCCAGTCTTATGACCAGACACCCCGAACCTTCTCCTCCCTTTGAAATTTTCTGTAAAACAAGGTGTGGTACTTATTCATACCTCCTGGCATCTTTCCTGGAGGACAGTGAATAGGAGAAACACATGCAGCCAACTTCTCTACTCTGCCTCCTCTTGGTTCTTAATGATTAAGGATAGACACAGCTCATTGGTGTAGCTTGATTACGGTGTTTTCACTTTTCTACATAGGAGTATCAAGGACTGCTTACTCACTGAGTGTGCTTCAGTTGCATAGGCATTTTTTATTGGACTTTTGAGGCCTGTTTTACAAAGCTACTTTAGTTTATTATGGTTTGATACAAAAGCAAATGCTTACTGCTGCTACTTCCACATGAGTGTAGAATGACTTTTGGTAGCTGTGTCTATCCTTAATCATTGCTCACAGGTCCTTTGCAGACTCTTTATTCATAATGCTTCTGTTTTCTGGAATATCCTGTATTCTTACAGTGCTATTACCAATAGCACTCACAGCATCTGTCAATAGCATCATACATACACTCCATAGGTCTCCATTCTACCCACCCCCAGGCAACCCAAACAAGTAGTTCATTAAAGAGGTGACTTGGAATCCTTCTGGTGTCCCAAGATTTATAAAATCCTGGCAAATAGCCAGAGGCTACACCCCTACTAGCAAAAATGTTGATTCTGTGACTGAAAACTGAGTTTCTCTGCTACTCTGTAGACACCAAATTCTTAGCCAGAGTTCATTTGTCCTTCTATCTCCTGCTAAGGGAACATGCATTCTTCTTCAGAAAGGAGAATGAATCACTCTGTAATGGTGGGATCAATGTAACCACAATTTTAAAAAAAGATTTATTTATGTATAGAAGAACTGGGGTGTAGACCAGACATGTGGGGGAGTGAAAGGATTCACCAGAGACAGAGTGTGGAACAGAACAGGTGGATCTACTGACATACACTGCTAAGGGGAGCAGCGGGCGAGACAGAAGAGGTCTGTTGCGCCATGTGAGTCAGCTCCCTGGCCGGGGATCTAAGTCATGCTGCAGTGGCTGGCAAAAGCTTGACAGCACTGAGACTTAACCCTACACCACCAGGTAGGTCCTAATGTAACTACAATTTGAATAACATTTAAAGTTTGCTACTTCTTTGTCTCAAATCAACCCAAATGAAGGTCAAGTGTTTAAGGGAAACTCTAGATTTTCACTGATAGCACAGTAGTCACCAATATTTTAGAGTGACATCAACAAAAACAGTAAAGGGCCTCTGAAAATCTCCTTCTTTCACAAAAAGCAATAAAAGCTCTGGTGAAATGGTAAAAAATTAACATCTTTAGAAATCTGGTTATTAGCTAAAGGTTTGCAATAACATGAGGGGCATTTACACAAGGACAATGCTGACTCTTGGTAAGGGTAACTAATACTGTGGCATTTGCACATACCTAATTCCTGCCCCTCTCTTTTCATGTGTGCAGTAGCCTTGAAAATTAAGAGCTTCACTGCCATAGTAACTTTGAAATTAACTGCTTAGTAGCCAAAATATGGAGAACAATCAGTTTGAAGCTTCCCAAAACACCATTCTCAGAGAACTATCATTATCTGACCTGTCTGGCAGTGCCCTAGAATGTTCTGCTTGCACAGCTTGCCTTTATTTGACCAGACTCACAACTGGACCAGTAAAAATGGGTCATTTGTTAAAAACAATCAGTGGCAATTGTTTAATAGCACACCTGCCTGAGGCAACATTAACAATTAGTGACGAAAGGCTGACCAAAAAAATTTTAAAGGAAAAGCTGAAAAATAATATATCCATAGAATACCTTTAAACCTCTAACCTATTCCTGAGGATCTATAGCCTACCAGCCTGGATAAAGCTGTACACATGCCCAGGGCATTGTGCATGCACAGTGAAGACTCGAGAAAAAGTCTTAAATGGTCACGTTTTGCTGACCTTGATGGTCTCTGCAAGCAGGAAGTAAAGGGTAAAGGCAGCATTGTAAAGTGCCTGCCTGAATGTTAGAAGGCATGCCCCAACAACCACACAGCACCTCACACTATAATCTGGAAGTCTGATAGGTTCCAGACATTTAGAAATCTCTACAAACATTAACTGAGCTCTAATCTAATCAAGCTGAGACTTCAGCAGTCACCATGTCAATGAATGCAGACTTACAGAATTAATTTAGGAAACCACTAAACAAAAAGCAACAACAACAAATAGTAGCAACAACAACTGATACTGGCGTAGATGAAAATCTGATTTACAGAGTTCCACAGTATTTAAAATGCTCCATTTTCAGCCCAAAAATTATCAAACATGAAAAGAAATAGGAAAGTAGGACTGATATTCAGGAACTCACATCCACATAGAAAAATAAAGAGCACTGGTAAAGGTGACTACATAGGTAAATATAAAAGACAGTATTAAAATATTCTCTTCTTGTAACTATTTTTCGCCTATTTTATTTATAAGACAACTGCACAAAGCAATCATTTTCACTGTAAATCTATGTCAACAGATGTAACATATAAAGATGAAATTTGGTGACATAACAGCATAAAGGAGAGAGTAGGAAAGAGAAACATAATATTATTTTTTTTGTAATTATTGAAATTAATATTTACTAACTCAACATAGGTTATAAATCAAGACGTTAATTCTAATCTCTAAGGTAAAGATAATTACAATAAAAGAAACGAGAATTTAAGTGGCATGCTAGAAAATATGTATTTAATAAAAAAGAAGGCAGAAGTAAAGGATTATAGTAAAATACATAATAGATATATAAAACAAAATGGCAGACATAAATCATACCTTATTGGTAATTACATTCAATGTAAATGAATTCAATGCTCCAATTAAAAGGCAGAGAATGGTTAAACAGATTCTTTTAAAAAGATCTAGCTATATGTTGTTTTAGGAGACATAATTTAGAGTCAAAGATACAGTTAAGTTGAAACATGTCACATAAAAACTGACAGAATTGAAAGAAGAAACATACAATTCAGTAATAAGAATTTGTGATCTTAATAACCCACTTAGAAATAATAGATAGAAAAACTGGACAGAAGATCATTGAGAAAATAGAGGACTTAAAATATTATAAATCAACTATAAGAGACATCTATCAAACACTCTACTCCCACAAAGTGCAGAAGACATATTTTTCTCAAATGCACATGGAACATTTTCCAGAATAGACAATATTTTCAACTATAAAACAAGTCTCAAATTGTAAAGGACTGAAATTACACAAAGTATGTTGTGTGTGTGTATATATACTTTATAAAGTGTATATATATATAAAGTATATATATATATAAAGTGTATATATATACATACAAATATATATATACATAGAAATATGTATATATGTATATACATATATACATATATACACACATATATATTTCTATATATATATAGAAAGTATATATATAGAAAGAGAGAGAAAGAGAGCGCGCGCGCACGCACAAGAGGAACTGATCATGGAGGTGCTACATTTGTTTATATTTTAATGACCCCAAATGATGGAAAAGGAAAGATGAGGGCAACTGAAATAGGGTGAACTTAAGTTATCCACTTAAAAGCAATGACTTGTTTATGAAGACATTGATAAACAACATGGGAAAGGCAAGGACAGATAAAAACCTAGCTATGTAGAGAAATCCTGTATAAATCAAAATTAACAGGTGGTCCTGATAATATGCCTCTGAAAAGCATTATAAGTGCAGGTGCTGAATTTGAGGCAGTTTGTGAGGCTTATAGCTTCCATTCTCATAGTCCTGAAAGTTCCTGCAGGGTTTGGTGTAATCTGTAGGGGACTCTTACCCTAAGAAGAGGTAACTCCCATCCTTGCAGATAGGTGGATTCTAGAAACTCTCCAGACCAGGTACCACATACTTCGTGTGCCAGTCTTTCAAACTTTGCCAAGAGGTTTGTCACCTTCCCCCTTCTGATGCTAACCAAACTGTACACTTATAATAATGTTAATTTCCCCCTCCCCAAAAAAATTCATATTATGGTTATATACATTTGGCTTGAGTGATAAGTGAAACCTTGCTGCTCTGTGGAAGTTAGCATTCTAGAGATCCCAAACTTGATAAAACAGAATCAGGAACAGAAGAAACTTTGGAAAATACACACTTATATGAAAATTAAATAAACTCCTAAATAAGCAATGAATCAAAGAAGAATTCACAAAAGAAACTAAAAAGTACTTTGAGATTAATTAAAATACAACATACCATCCATTTAAAGCAGGGCTTAAAGGAAAAATTATTACTGTAAATGACTATAAAAAAAGAGAAATTTCAAATAAATAGCCTACCCTTTCTTCTCGAGAAACTAAAATAGAGAGAGAAGAGCAAAACAAAACAAGCAGAAAGAGGGAAATAATAAAGACTAGTGAGGTAATAAGATAGAGAACATAAAAATAGAGGAAATTCAGAGCATCTCGGTTCATTGAAAAGAATAATGAACTTGGCCAGCTTTTTGCTGGACTGGTCAAGAAAACAAACTGTTTGAATTACTAAAATTGGGATGAAAACATGGGGTAATATGAACAAATGAGTAACCTAGAAAACAGACAAATTCCTAGAAAGACACAATCTCTGACACCGATGCAAGACGAAAAAAAAAATAGACTCATAGCAAGTAAAGAGACTGAATAAGAAAATAAAAATGGTCCACAAGTAAAGCCCAAGACCAGATGTCTTCACTGGTGAAATCTATCAAACATTTAAGAAAAATTAAAACCAAACCTTCACAGACTTAAAAAAAAAATAGAAGAGTATGGGGAAACTGGTTAATTCATTCTATGAGGCCAGTCAAATGCATAGAAACAGAAAACAGATTAGTGGTTGCCAAGAACTTGGGGAGAGGGATGAATAAGGACTGACTGCTAATGAGTATCAGGTTTCTTTTTGGGGTGCTGAAAAATGTTCTACGATTAAAATGTGGTTATGACTGCACAATTTTGTAAATATATTGAAAACCAGTGGATTATAAACTCACATAGGTGAGTCTTATGGTATGTGAGTTATATATCAATTTTCAAACTTAAATTATATGAAATTAAATAAAATTTAAAGCTCATTTTCTCAATAGCACTAGCCACATTTTAAGTGCTTAATAACCACATGTGGCTAATGTATACCATATTAGTGCAGAGGTAGAACATGTCTATCATCTCAGAAATTTCAATTGAATATGTTGCTAGAAGGATCATGTATGGAAATTGCCCTGAAGACACACCCAGGTATGGCAGGGGTTGTAATATTCCACACAGGTAGCACCAAAGGAAGGAAGGATCTATTCCCCCAGATAGAGTACTACTGGCAGACAGCTCTCAGCTTTCAATCCCTAACATATTGAGTCACCGAGTCCAAGCTTATACCGCCATCCAAGGTCAGGCCACAATGATCAACTGATTGGAGAGGGACAGGAGGTGATATAAATGCCTGGCCTCATGCCAATGTGGGAAACTCTGAAAGGTCCTCCCATTCCCCAAACTCCTTGTAGGATCATCTGGAGTGAGTGCTGCAACTGTACCACAACCCAACTTCTCCTTCTTCCAAATGTTGCTTCACTACCTTTCTTTCTCTAGGTATTGTTCACAGGAGCAATCTCTAATAAGCCCAGCCATGCTGACTCCCACTTCAATGTCTGCTTTCTGGAAAAACCAATCTGCAACACCCAGACCATTTCGCACAGACATGATGGTAATAAGGTTAACAAACACAAGTACGACTGGTTTTCCCAATGAAAGGGTTATTATTAACCTAGAGAGTATCTGTACCTGTCACCTGGATAAGAGGTCACAGGCATGCCATATTTAAGCAGACTGGAACCATCTATAAGACCCTGGCCAATTGTAATGGAAGCCTTGGAGCAGGAAGGTCTAGATTATGCAAGCAGTCCACATAGTGCTGGGGTTCCCAGGGCTCATCAGGAACAATCATTTCCCATTTCTTAGTCACAATGAACCCAACAACCAAACTTCCCAGGAAAGGGAATAAGTTTATCTGCTTCTTGGTCACAGTTGTGTATTTTCAGCATCTGAAAACCACACTCTCTCATATGTCATTTAACTTAACCAACCAACTCAACCCAAACCTTCTACTGAATATGAAGCAACCAGATTCCTAGTGGGTATGCCAAAGTGAGAAGTAACATGTCATGGACTGAAAATCATTGGAGAACTGGCTTACTTTATAAGCTGGTAAAATTATTTTGTCCAGAACTGGAACTGTTCTTTCAAATATCTGATGGGTTTTTCTCAGTACTCATATTTCAAGGCTTTCTGTGGTTGGAATATCCTCTTCTGAAATCTGCAGTGAAAGTTTTATGATTGTTGGAGACAATACTCTCACTCTATTGAATGCTGTTGATCCATTCACGAAAAGAGGAGAGGGTACGAGACGCGGGCCACCCAGGAGGAGGAATGATCCTTCTCACAGCTGTTCAGGAAACCAGTGCTCATGACCTCCCAGAAAGCCCTGAAGGAAGACTACAATGGGAGTGAGGTCATGTGGTCAGGGCATTATCTTTGCTATTATTATGTATTATTGTTTGCTACTGTGTTGCTGTTCCAAGTAAAAGAAACAGCTTGTTCTCTAAGATGTTGTGTTTTCTTTGCGATGACCTGAGTCATGAACACCCACAGTCCTATGGGAGTGGAGATAAGAATTTGTGGGTGTTGGCTGCTGTTTATTTGAAGTGGAATGGAGGATATAGAGGACAGGTAATACTTCTGAAAAATGTTGGTTCTGGGAGAACAATACCAACTCTGCCAGCTCTGTGTGTGACACCTCTCCCTTTATTCCTGCAGACTTTTAGCACCAAAAAAAAAAAAAAAATTCTTGGATCTGACTCAGTTTCCAATCATCAAAACATTATGTGCTGAAGAACAAAGAAGAACACACATTCTCAAATACTTGTGTTTTTTGTCCAAGAGCAACTGTGTGTGTTCCCTAGAAAACACCTGGAGAGCCCACAGACATCTTCCTGAGACCTTCAAATTTCCTAGACAAGGTTGTTCATTTACAGATGTAGCTGACTGTGTATCAACTCTCAGTCATATGGCTACAAGTGTAACTTGAGATTTTGTATTAACCAGTCAAGATTGCTTTGGATTCAAAACTGAATAATCTGGGCATTCCTGGTGGTGCAGCGGTTAAGTGCTGAGCTGTGGAGTTGTAGGCAGCAGCAACACTAGTTTGACCCCCGGCTGGGGAGATTCCCACATGGCGCAGCAGCTCTCCTGCCTCGCCTACTGCTCCCCTCAGCAGTGTATTTCCATCAATCTGTCTGTTTTGATCCCCACTCTGTTTCTGGTGAACTCTCTCACTGCCCCACGCCTCTGGCCTGTACCCCAGCTTGTATGCATAAATAAATAAATTTAAAAAAAAAACCTGAAAAAATCTGTTTCCTTATCTGGTCAGAAATGGAAAGTCACCCAGTCATTGGCGGCTTACTGCCCATGGGCGTGTGTTAGACATTGCTCCTGTTACCATGTGGCAATCTTCCAGGAGGCCTCCCTTATGCTACTGGAAATAATCTGGGAGGGGCAAGGAAAAAGTAAGTGGGGATAAGGTTGCCATCTTTTTTTTTTTTAAGATTTATTTTTAATAATTTATGCAATCAGGAACTGGGGTGTAGGCCAGAGGTGCCGGGGTTGAGAGATTCACCAGAGACAGAGTGGGGAACAGAACAGGCAGAAACACACTGCTGAGGGGAGCAGCGGGTGAGACAGGAGAGGTCTGCTGCACCATGTGGGTTATTTCCCTGGCCAGGGATCGAACTCACGCTGCAGTGGCTGCAGATAGCTTGATAGTGCTGAGACTTTAATTGCTGCACCACTGGGGAGGCCTCAAGGTTGTCGTTCTTAAAGAAAGGGACAGACCAAGAGCTAGCACTGCTTAAAATCACATATTGCTTGATTCAAAAAGCACAGAAATGCCAAAGAAAATTAGAATTTTTTAACACAAACTTCAGATAGCAGGCTGTGAATTTTAATGGTAGAAAGGAGCCTGGTATGTATGATTAACCAAATCATTTATTATAAAGACAATGTTTGAAATTATCCATAAATTTTGCTTTTAGGGGGAAAACTATATGGAAAAGTTTTCATACAAGATAAATTTGATATCTAAAAGTTGACTTAGCAAAATGGATTTTTGTTTTAAATTTGCCATGGGATTTCTTCTGAGAAAATACAAATAGAACATTTGGTTAAAAGTGAGATTTGTGAGACACAAATGGGGAGTGTAGACCACAATGTCAGATTACTTGAGTCCAAGTTCTGTACTTGGCTGTGTGACATTAGGCAAGTTAATCTCACTGTTCCTCAATTTCCTCTTCTTAATACAGATTAATGGTAGCAATGCCTAACTCCTAGAACTGCTGGAGGACTGAATAAGTAAATACATATAAACCACTTAAAACAATTCCTGACACATAGAAAACACTTTTGTGACACTTCCTAAGTAAATAATAAAGTTTTCAAGAACATATCTATTCCTGAAATTGAGGTAAATATGTATATTATGAGGATGATGTGAGGATAAAGTGTATATTTTCTGGTTTCTCTTTTCTTTCTTTCTTTTTTTTTTTTTGCTTTTTTTTTTATTGGTTTACAACACTATATGATTTTGAGGTATAAGTTCACAACATTTCAGATGTAGGGACCACACCACACTCATCATCAAAGCATACAAGATCTTATACCACGGTCTACTGGGCCTCCTTCCCCATTTGCTCCTCAATTCCACAGTAAGATTTCTAGGGTTTGTTTTGATTTAGTTTTTTCTATTTCTTTGTTTTGTTTCTCTATTGCCTGCACATGAGTGAATGCACATGAGTGAAAGAATTGTCTTTCATCTTTCTCCATCTGACTTACTTCATTTAGGACAATCCCCTCCAGTTCAATCTATGTTGCTAATTCCTTGATCTGTCCCCTTTTAAAAAGGTATCTCAAGGCCAGTAATCAGTCTTGGGCAATTTTTCTTACTACACCACAATTGTTTACTACATTGCTCCTACCCCCTGCCCTTATCTGTGGTTTCATTTTCCATGGTCTCAGCAATCTGAATAAAATAGAGGTCTTAAAATATTATGTACTGTAAGGTATTTTGAGAAAAAGCACATTTCCATAACTTTTAATTAAAGTATGTTTTTATGATTGTTCTCTTTTACTATTAGTTATTATTAATTTACTGTAATTTCTAATTTATAAATTAAAATTTACTATAGGTATATATGTATAGGAAGAAACATAGTATATTCTAGAGCTCAGTATTATATGATTCGGCAGTACTGCACTTTCAGGCATTCACTGGAGGTCTCTTAGATGTATCCCTGAAGATAAGTGTAGACTACTGTATAATTATGGTTATGACTGGGTATACCCTTACAAATATTTATGTATTTAAGGAGTGCAGCATTTTTCCTATGACCCAAAACATCGTGCTTGCTTTAATTTATAAGAGTGCTGGATTCATTTGTTTTGTTTGCAGGCCTTACCTCTTTCTTCTCTCCAAACACTCCCATTCCACCTAACACATACACACCTTTTACAAGGACCATGACAAAGGAGAGGAGTGGGGAGGAACAGGGTAAGAAAAGAAGTACAAAGTAAAGTAGGAAACTAACCCAATAATTGGGACTAGCATTGACTGAAACAGCAATATGACCAGAATAATACAATTTAAACATATTTTGCTTATCTAGATATCATTTTAAAAAGATGAGTTCTAGAGAGAATGCTGTCTCCAAAGAAACACCAAAGGAATCTAATTCTCAGTCTTATTCTGGGACCTTGGAAAAATACGGGACTTGGAAGAAACAAGAGAGTGAGTCAGATTTATATGCTAGAAAGTTTAACCTTGCTTTTTCTTTTGTAAAAAGACACTGGTGTCTTGTTGTTCAGATCTACTTTTACTGGGGAGAGAGACAAAAAAGCACCTTTCTGTCCTCATGTATTCACTCATGAAGGGTTGCAAAGCTAATCAAATGTTTCCAAAATGAACAAGTGAGCAAAATTTAGGAACTGGTCTTGAAAAACAAACGAGAAGAAACTTAGTTTCTACACTATACTAGGCATGTAGAAATTATGATATAAAAATTCCCTTCCTAAACATAGGGTTGCTAGAATTGGAAAAGGAAAGGTTTCATTTGTGTATCATCTAAATAATGGCTCTTGAGTCCAACTTCTGTCCCTCATCCACTCATCTAGTCTTTTCTTAGATCTTCAGGTTTAATAAACTTATCTTTCATATCTTTCACAGGTCATTTTTCATTTTTGTTTTGTTCCTTGTTGTTGTTTATTCCATCGTTTTGTTTGTCTTATTTTTAAAGAGCATTATTTCTAAGCTAGTGGTTTTTATTTTTTTAACATCACATCCCAAGCCAAGAAAGGGTTTGGGAAAAGAATAAAATTAGTACAAGTTGGTGCATAGAGAACCAAGGAAGTTATATGGAAGTTGGATTTTCTCAAAGAAAAGAGGGAGAGAAAGAATTTATAGGGGTATGATTTCTACTTTGCCAAATTTATCATCTTTGCAGTTCTATATCAGTTTCACAGGACTGTCTTAACAAATTGCTACAAACTCAATGACAAAAAAAATTTAATTTTCATTGCATTTTCTGGAGGCTGGAAGTTCAAAATCAAGGTGCCAGAAGAACCACCCTCCCTCTGAAAATGATTTCCTCTAGTGAAATAAGGAATTCTTTAGAATCAGATTTGTGGCATGCAAGGTGAAACTGTAGAGTATGTTGGAAGTAGCTTATGAGGCGCAGAGCAGGGTTTATGGCCAAGGGGAAAATGGGGATGGAGGAAGCAGGACAAGATACACTGAGGTACTCCTCAGGGCTCACACTTCCTAAGTTTCCGACTTGCCCACAGGATTTCCGGCCAGCAGAGTGAGTGTCCCGGCATGGTTGTGTCGTGGCAGCAGTACCCACTGCCTAGGTACCTCATGGACTCATTTTCCTTAAGTTCAAAGACATTAGTGCACTTTTTAATAATAACTGAAAAACAGATCCCAGAAATAGTGTCCTACGGTTTCTTGAAATACAAATTTATTGAAGAAAGGTTACCTAAATCATTTTGATTCAGAATAAATACTGAGTATCCAATCTATCAGAGAAGGTGGTTGGGTATTTTTCCCCTTTCCAACTTTGATTTGGGGTTCTTAGTGCCAGTCTTTATTGAGACTAAGAAGAAGAACTGCATTGCATAAGTTGTCTTAAACCACAGAACAACATGCCCCCAAAACATGGCGGCGAACAGACTCTATGATCAGGCTCTCCCACAAAAAATTGATTTATGGAGAAAAATATCCCTAACTTTGAGAGCTGTCTCGAAGAGAACCGGATACCCTACGCAATACAATCAACCCCGGGGGTGCTTTGGACTTAAAAATAAACTGAAGAGTCGGAGTAAAGAGAAGAGAGGGGACATCGGATTCCACAAAGGAGAAGCAGAAAGGAGAGATGGGCGGACCAGCCTCCCCTGAGAGCCACTGAATACAAGATTAGAAACTGCGGTGAGGTCGGAGGGCTCTGGCCAGCCGACTGGGAGCGTGAACCCCACTCCCCCACCCCACGACCCCCCTCTCTTCCCTGCGTGGCAGCCCTGAGGAGCAGGAAAGCGGGAGGGTCACTGCATCCCATCCCCCACCTGGGGATAGGTAACATCTCAAAGGGGAGAAAGTCGAAGCAAGAAACATCCCCCACTGGTTGATAGGTGATAGATTAGCCAGAAAAACCGGTTGGGCTGGAAAACCTCCTGCGGAGACCACCTCATTCTGGGCTTTAGAATGCAAATCGATGGGAGGGGAAGGATGGCATTTAAGGACTATTGACTGACAATCCCCAAAACCCCTCCCATAACTGTTGCTGAAAATATCTCCTGCTGAAACTATCTCTGACCACACCTTCCCCTGCAAAGTGTCAGCGTCTTGGCACCCGGAGGGCAGCAAAAAACAAACAAACAAACAAACAAACAAACAAAAAAGACCACAGACGGTGGTGAACACGGCCCAGCACTTGCCACCCCCCCCCCAACTTCTAGGCGGCTGCACACTG
>PVIJ01006137.1:0-95439 GCA_004024925.1 Scalopus aquaticus
CGACGCGAGTTCGACGCCCGGCCAGGGAGAATCCCACATGGCGCGGCAGACCTCTCCTGCCTCGCCCGCTGCTCCCCTCAGCAGTGTATTTCTGATCTGCCTGTTCTGCTCCCCGCTCTGTCTCTGGTGAACCCTCTCGCCGCCCCACACCTCTGGCCTGTACCCCAGCTTGTATGTATAAATAAATAAATCCTAAAAAAAAAAGATTTATTTTTATTTATGCATATAAGAACTGGGGTGTAGACCAGAGGTGCGTGGGTGTGGTGAGAGGGTTCACCAGAGACAGAGTGGGGAGCAGAACAGGCAGGTTGAAGTACTCTGCTGAGGCTGCTGAGGGGAGCAGTGGGCGAGACTGGAGAGGTCTGCGCCATGTTAGTTTCCTGGCTGGGGATCGAACTCATGCCACAGTGGCTGTTGATAGCTTGCTACTGCTGAAACTTTAATCCCCTGTGCCACCAGAGAGGTCCCATCATCAACATACTTATTACATTAAATGGTGACATCTAGTTTTAACATATTTTCTATTTTGCTATGCAGTGGCACTACTTATGCCGTAGTTCTCATAAACTAGCAATCGGATATGTATGGGTTAGTTTTTGATCTTTCTGTTTTATTCTTTTGATTTGTGTTGTCTTTGTACCGATACCAGAATTTTAAAATTACTATAGCTTTTATAATATGTGTGCACATGAGAGATCAAGTAAATTAGTCCTTCTGTCTTGTTTTTCTCTCTTTTTTTTGGATGACTTGCCTGTTGCTCTTTGCATTTGATAACCATTTAGAATCATTGTTGCATGAAAAAGCCTTTTAGAGTTTTGATTAGCTTTACCCTTATTCTGTGAATCAATTTGAGAAAAATATTTTACAGGGGCCTCCCCGGTGGCACAGCGGTTAAGCGCTGCGCTGTGGAGCTGTCGGCAGCGGCGACGCGGGTTCGATGCCCGGCCAGGGAGAATCCTGCACGGCATGGCAGACCTCTCCTGCCTCGCCTGCTGCTCCCCTCAGCAGTGTATTTCTGATCTGCCTGTTCTGCTCCCCGCTCTGTCTCTGGTGAACCCTCTCACCGCCCCACACCTCTGGCCTGTACCCCAGCTTGTATGTATAAATAAAAAATAAATCTTTAAAAAAAAAAAAGAATATTTTACAGTTTTTATAGTTTTGCTAGGAGTTCACCAGTTTTCAAGGAACTAGAATCAATTTTTTTGAACCAGAATCTTGTTTAATTTTTCTTTTTAAAATTCCATTGATCTCTATTGTTGCATTTAATTTCCCTCCGTTTCCTTTTTATTCATTTTGCTCTTTTATTAATTAATTTTTTTAAAGATTATTATTTTTTAAAAATAAGGATTTAAAAAAATTGTTTATACATACAAGAACTGGGGTGTAGGCCAGAGGTGAGGGGCTGGGGGTAAGGAGGACATGGTGAGTGGATTCACCAGAAACTGCGTGGGGAGCAGAACAGGAGGCTCTACTGAAGTGCTATAAGGCGAGTAGTGGACAAGACAGGAGAGCTGGAGAGGTGTATTGTGCCATATGTGGGTTAGTTTCCTGGCTGGGGGTTAAACTCAGGTGGTAGTGCTGAGACTTAACCTGTAGGCCACCAGGGAGGCCTTATTTTGCTCTTTTAGTTTTCCTTAGGTGTAAGGTTGAATTTGATTGAAACTTTTTCAGTTTTTTGTATGCATTGTTATGTTTCCCTCTTGTCATTTTTCTTGAGATTTTCTCTTTTCATCTTTGTGCCACTTCTTTTTGGCTTCTCTTAATTTCTGATGAGAAAGCTCTTACTCAGATTGTTTTTTCCCTATAAAGAAGTCACTCTTTGGCTGTCTGTCTTCAGGGTATTTTCCTTGTCTTTAGATTTCAGAAGTTCAATTAGAATGTGTTTTTGTGGTAGATGTTCTGGTTTAGATGTGTTAGATGTCCTGAGATTTGCCTAGCTTTTTGAATTTTCTTTCATGTCTTGCCAAATTGGGGTTTTTCAATCATTATTTTGATACTTTCCCATTCCCATCTATTTCTCCTTCCTGGGATGCTCATGACTTGAATGTTAGATATTTTTTTTTTTTTTTGGTTATAGACCCAAAGATTCTTGAGGCTCTGTCTCTCCCTCCCAGCCTCCCATTTTCACTTTGTTATTTGCATTGGTTAACTTTCATTCCATCTTCTAGTTCACTGATTTATTTCCTCTCTTCCTTCATTCTCTTGCTGTCATCCATTGAACTCTTTATTTTACTTACTGTACTTTTTAGTTCTGAAATGTCCATTTGGTTCTTTATGCTTTTTTTGGGGGGTGAGGCTTTCTGTTTTTTCATTTCTGTTCTCATAATTGCTTATTGAATCATCTTTGTTTTGGCTACTTTAAAATCTTCATCAGCTAATTTTAACATCTCAGATGTTAAATTACAGATATCTCAGTGTTGACATCTGGTGATTACCTTTTTTTTCCGTTCAATTTCAGATCTTCCTGGTTTTTGGCATGACAAATGATTTTTGATTGAAACATGATCATTTTTATATTATATTATGGGACTTTGCATGCAGTTAAACTTTTAGTTGGCTTTCTTTGATATATATTTGTCTTGACGAGGGAAGAAGATGAGTGCTATTTCCTCATGCCAGATTTGGGATGAAGTTACCTACTAGGCCTCTGTTGCCATTGGAGGGAAACTCCATGTTATGACTGAGTGGAGTTGGGTGTTTTGGCTTCCTGTCTGATCTTCACAATGAATGTGGCCTAATTTACTACTGTGTGTTGGTGAAAGTCCTGACTATTTGCTAGACATTTGGGGACAAAATGGGTTGCCTCATTACTGCCAGTTAGAGGTGGATGTCCATCCTTTACATGTTGTCACCATTGACATAATTGCCAGGCAGCTGGGATGAAAGTTCTCATTCCCTGCTTTACCTGCTCTGACACTACCCCAATGGAAGTCTTTTTTTTTTTTATTATAAATCTTTTATTTTATTTATATATACAAGCTGGGGTACAGGCCAGAGGCGTGGGGCGGCGAGAGGGTTCACCAGAGACAGAGTGGGGAGCAGAACAGGCAGATCAGAGCAGCGGGCAAGGCAGGAGAGGTCTGCCACACCATGTGGGGCTCTCTACGGCCGGGTGTCGGGCGTCGAACTCGCGTCGCCGCTGCCGACAGCTCCACAGCGCAGTGCCCAACCACTGCGCCACCGGGGAGGCACCCCCAATGGAAGTCTTAGAAGGACTCATCATAGTCTTATGAGGGTGAATATCTCCGTTTTCAACTTCGCCATTGTTGGACTTAATGGTTAGGCCATTTTTTTCTGTGATATTTGCTTAAATAGAGCAGTTAAAATTTTTCCTTCTGTCTAAAATTTTTCTTTCTAGCTAATATGCCCCATACTTGTTCCTTTGTCTAGAGGGAGAAGCCTTTTTCCCTTCTCCTGGGTCAGTGCTTGTAGGCATTTCTGTTTGTCTTGCTTCTTTTTTTTTTTTTTAAAGATTGATTTATTTATGCATGCAAACCGGGGTACAGGCCAGAGGCGTGGGGTGGCCAGAAGATTCACCAGAGACAGAGTGGGGAGCAGAAACAGCAGATCTATGGAAATATACTGCTGAGGAGAGCAGCGGGCGAGGCAGGAGAGGTCTGCGGTGCCATGTGGGAATCTCCCCGGCCGGGTGTCGAACTTCCGTCATCGCTGCCACCAACAGCTCCACAGTGCAGCACTTAACTGCTGTGCCACCAGGGAGGCCCTGTCTTGCTTCTTTTGTTTCAAAGGTTGGATATATATATTAGGTATAACAAAACAAAAACAAACAAACAAAAAAACCATGGAACTTACTGCCATGTTGTTCCTTTGGTCCTGGGGTCACTAGCTAATTCATCTTCTCATCACCTTTCAGAATTTATTTTATTTTTAATGTCCAAAGTTTTTGTTTGTGCTTAGTGTGACAAATAGGAAAAAAGAACATTTATTCCATCCTTCCAGAAATAGAGGAAGTCTAGGTTATAATTTCCTTGAGCTTGCCCTGTCATTTTTCTGTTTTTTGTTTCATTGATTTCTGCTCTCATCTTTTTTTTTTTTTTTTTAAAGATTTATCCATTTATGCATACAAGCTGGGGTACAGGCCAGAGGTGTGGGGCGGCGAGAGGTTCACCAGAGACAGAGTAGGGAGCAGAACAGGCAGATCAACAGAAACATGCTGAGGAGAGCTGCTGAGGAGAGCAGCGGGCGAGGCAGGAGAGGTCTGCAGTGCCACCTGGGATTCTCCCCGGTCGGGAGTCGAACACCCATCGCCGCTGCCAACAGCTGCCACAGCGCAGCGCTTAACCGCTGCGCCACCGGGGAGGCCCTTTTTTTTTTTTTTGCTCTTCCAGTTTTTTTAAATATCCAGGTAAAGTCATTGATTTAAGTTATTTCTTTTCTAATATAAGTATTTAATGCTCTGATTTTTTTCAGTTAATGTTTTAATTGCCATTTACAAGTTTTCATTTTCACTCATTTAGAAATATTTCTAGTCTCTCTGACTCATTGGTTGTTTAGTATTTTTAGATTCCAAATATTTGGGAATTTTTTCCATTTATTTTTCTGTCATTGATTTCTAAGCTTTTTGTGATCAAAGGAAATTCTTTGTGTGACTTGAAATCTTTTAAATTTACCAAAGGTGTTTTTATGGCCTGAGCGTGATCTTTCTTGGTGAATGTTCCATATACCTTTGAACAGAGTGTGTATTTACAAGTTTGTGTCTCCTTATATTAATTTGGTTGATGCTATTGTTCTGGTTGATAGCATTGTTTAAGATTTCCATATCCTTACTGCTTTTCTGTCCACTACTACTTCTGCCTATTATTGAGAAACGTTTGTTAAAATCCCTAAATATTTTGTGGATCTATTTCTTTCTTTCTTTCTTTTTGCTTTTTGAAGTTTTGTTATTAGGTGAACAGATGTTTAGAATTTTTGTATCTGAATGGGTTTAATCCTTTATCTTTGTGACGTGATCCTCTTTTTTTCTTGATTATTTTGTTAAAGCTGCTCTATAGGAAATTCATACAACCATTTCAGTTTTCTTTTAACTTTATAATATATAGTATGACATTTTCTTTGGGTAGTTTGAAGACTTCTTTATCTCCACTTTTAGGCAATTTAAATATCTTTTGGTTTGTTTCTTCATCTTTCTGTTGTTTGGTGTTTATTGAAAGAGTGCCTTGTTTTGTGTGTTTATAATTTTCATTGAATATGGAAAATTGTTACTTTTTTAGATTTTTTTCCTGTATTATCTCCTCTCATGGCTCCAAATACAAGTGTATTTGGCCTCTTGACTTTATCAAAGCCAGATTATGCTCTCTTTGTTTTTCAAAGTTGTTTTTCAGTTTCATAATGGTTAGTAACTGTTACTTGGTTTCATGTACTATAAATCTCTTACAGTATGTTTTTCATCCTACACCTTGTAGTTTTCATCTCTTGGAGTTGAAAATTTAAAATCTTTGATGTTTCTACTTAACATGTTTAATGTTTCCTCTAGCTTCTTGAACATACGGAATGTATTCGTAATAATTGCATTAAAGGACACACATACTAATCCTATTATCTTTGTCATTTCAGGATTGGTTTGATTGACTGGTTATTTTCTTCTTTCATTATGGTGTATAATTTCCAGCTTCTGTATATATGCCTTGTAAGTTTTTAATTGACTGTTGGGCATTGTGTATTTTATCTTGTTAGGTTCTCTATATAAGTATGCCTTAAATATTTGTAGATTTTGTTTGTTCTGTGACATAGTTTTGTTACTGAAAAAGTTTGTTCATTTTGAGTCTTGCTTTTTTGTTTTGTTTGGATAAAGTAGAGCTATATTTAGGGTTAATTTTTTTCCTTCTGAAGTATTAACTTTCTTAGTATTCTGATTAGACTTTCAACTCTGGCTTTTGGGAACAAGCGTTATTTGCATCCTTGTGTGATTTCTGGGTGGTGTTGCTTCTAAATCTTTTGCTAGTTTTCCCCCTGGCTTTGGGTAGATTGCTCAGGTACAAGTGATTTTTAGTTACTCAATCAAATATTCTAGGGGAAGTCTCTGTAGATCTCTCCAATTTTCTCTCTCTCTCCAGCTCTCTACTCAGTGCTGGTCTCCTTTGTGAACTCTAGCCACCCTGACTTCCTTGGACTCCCAGCTCCATTTCCTCAACTTGGGGAGACTACAGGCTCAGCCTGGGCTGCTCCTCGCTGTTCCACGGCCTGGAAGCTCTCAAGGCAGTAAGCTGGGCATATATGGCTCATGTCATTTGTCTGTCTCCCAGGAATCACTGTCTTTCATTACCTGTTCAAAACCTTCAGTCTTGTTGTTTCATACATTATGTTAGGTTTACTTCTTTGTTTAATTATTTTATGCAGAAGGCTGAATCTGGTCCCTTTTACTCCATTTTGATTGGAATTGGTATCATTGTGGTTTAATATGCATTTTCATAATGGCTAGTGATGCTGAGCATGCTTTACTTCCTCATTACCCATACACGTGTTTTCTCTTGTTAAGAGTTTGTTCAGATCTTTAGCATTTTTCCTTCTTTCTCTCATTTTGAAAATTTATTCTTTGCTTGTCTATTTATTTTGAGTTGCAGGATATTCTTATATGTCCTGGATACCAGTCCTTTGTTAGATAAATGTTCTGTAAGTATTATCTTCAAGCTTATGGTTTTCTATTTACTTTTATAACTGTCTTTTGATGAGCAGAAATATTTAAATCTGACAAAGTTTAATATATCAGTTTTTTCTTTTATAGTTTTGCTTACTGTGAACTAAGACTTTTGCCTAACCCTGAAGTCATGAAGGTAATTTTTCCTTTGTTTCCTCTATAACATTTTGATTTTGCTAGTTCATTTTTAGGTCTATGACATCTCAACTTAAATTTTGTAGGTTTTGAATTTTGCCTTATAGATAGCTGATTGTTTTCTGCCCTATATGTTGGGAAGTCTCTCCTTTTCTTCCTGGATTGTTTTGGTGAAACAACACATGACTGCCTAAGTGGGTTCTATTTCAGGAACCTTCTGTTTTCGCTGATTTGTCTGTCTGTACTGCACTATTTCTTATTTTAATTTCATAGTAGGTCTTGAAGTAAGATATGCAAGGATTTACTTTTTCAAGATTGTTTTGCATATTCTAAGTTAAACCTTCATGTACATTTTAGTTTTTAGTCTTAGTTCTTCCATTTCTTCAAAAAAACGCCAGTGGGTTTGTGATTGCAATTGCTTTGAATCTGTAGATCAATTTGAGAAGAAGACATGTCAGCAATGTTGAGTGAGTCTTCCTATTCATTAGAATGGTATATCTGTATTTATTTAAGTCACAGTTGGTTTTTTCTGAGTAATATTTTCTAGTTTTCTGCAAAGTCTTGGGTCTTGGATATTTTTTGTTTTTAAAATGAATTTTTAAATTATCTTTCATGTGTTTTATGCTTTTGTAAGTGGAAGAATTCAATTTCTAATTATCTTAGTGTGTGGAAACAGAAGTTGATACATATCAATATGTATTGATACATATTATCAATATTGACCTGTGTCTTAAAACCTTACTTAATTCACATTCTATGAGGGTTTTTTTTTTGTAGGTAGCATTGATTTTCTTAAAATTAGATGCTCTGATCTTAAAACTTTTTCCTTTTTCTAATTTATATTCTTTTAACTTTCTTCCCTTATTGCGTGTACTTAAACCTTGTTTCCATTTTTCTTTTGGAAAACATTCAGTTTTATACCATTACTTATGATAACTGTAATTTTTTTTTTACTCTTTTAAAGATTTATTTACTTATGCATCCAAGAACTGGGGTGGGGCTTCCCTGGTGGCACAAGGAGTTAACTCAGCTCTATGAAGATATCCGCAGCCACTGCAGCACAAGTTCGATCTCTGGCCAGGGAGCTTCCCACATGGCTCAGCAGACCTCTCCTGCCTCGTCCCCTGCACCCTCAGCATTGTATTTCAGTAAATCTGCCTGTTCTATCCCCCTACTCTGTCTCTGGTGAATCCGCTCACCACCCCAAACCTCTGGCCTACACCCCAGTTCTTTTTTTTTTTTTTAAGATTTATTTGTTTTTGCATACAAGAGCTGGGGTGTAGGCCAGAAGTGTGTGTGTAGGGGTGTGAGAAGATTCACCAGACACAGAGTGGGGGGCAGAACAGGCAGATCTACTGAAGTGCACTGCTAAGGGGAGCGGCGGGCCAGGCAGAAGAGGTCTGCTGCACCATGTGGGAAGCTCCCTGACTGGGTATCAAACTCCTGCTGCAGTGGCTGTGGATAGTTTCATAGTGCTGAGACTTAACTTCTTGTGCCACCAGGGAGGCCCTGTAGGCTTTTTTCCCCTAATAATGACCTTTATCTCAGAGTTGTTTTAAAATGCAATTTTATTATTTATTTAAGTATGGCAGGCAGGTCCCACAGATCAGAGAGGACTGTCTGAAAAGATAGTTTGTTAAATTTTCAGACACCAAGAGAAATAATCCCTTAGGAAGGTCAGGGCCAGATGAGGAAGCCCCAGGGTCTTTTTTTTTTTTTTTAAAGATTTATTTATTTATGAATACAAGCTGGGGTGTTGGCTAGAGGTGTGGGGAGGTGAGAGAATTCACCAGAGACAGAGTGGGGAGCGAAACAGGAAGATCAACTAAGTACACTGCTGAGGGGAACAGGGGGCAATGCAGGAGAGGTCTGCTGCGCCATGTATGGAGCTCCCTGGCAGGTATTGAACTCGTGCTGCAGTGGCTCTAGATAGCTTCATAGTGCAGGGAGGCCCAGCCCCAGAGTCTTTTAGGAGGCAGGGGCAACTGAAAGAGAAAATCTGGCAAAATCCTTTATTTGGTTTTCCTGGGAAGGAAATAGGCAATAAAGAGTAATTAGGTTTGGGATTGTCTCTTCCGAATAATTTCAAGGGCTCTGAGCCATAAGGCTGTCACTTAATTTCTGGGACCTTACCTTGGGGTGATTAGGGCAGGGGAATATAGTGACCCAGTGTGTAAACTAGAGATTGTTGGGGGTTTGGGCTCTGGATTATTTGGTTTGCATATGAAAAGGCAAGCTAGTTGGCAAGTTGTTTCCTGTCTCCTGGAATTGGAGAGCCCTGGGCATCTCCTCTGGGGCTACCAAGACCCCCAAGGAGTCAGAAGTATTGAATGGTGAAAAAACATGATTAATGTGTAAGTCAAGTAAGGTCTCTTCTGTTCTTAGTTTTCTGATAGTTTATAAAATGAATGGAATTTGTTGACTGCTCTTTTTTTTTTTTTTAAAGATTTATTTATTTATACATACAAGCTGGGGTACAGGCCAGACGTGTGGGGTGGCAAGAGGGTTCACCAGAGACAGAGTGGGGAGCAGAACAGGCAGATCAGAAATACACTGCTGAGGGGAGCAGCGGGCAAGGCAGGAGAGGTCCGCCGTGCCATGTGGGATTCTCCCCTGCTGGGCGTCGAACTCGCATCGCTGCTGCATCGCTGCTGCCGACAGCTCCACAGCGCAGCACTCAACCTCTGCGCCACCAGGGAGGCCTGTCGACTGCTCTTTCTGCGTCTTTTGAGATGATTGTGTGATTATTAAAAAAATTAATGTGGTGAATTTCATTGGCTTATTTTCAAATGTACTGACTATATACCTGGGAGTAAGCTTCATTTATTCTCTGTATGTTATCTTTTTAATATATTGCTGGATTTAAATTGCTAATATTTTAATTTTTTTACTTTTGTATTATAGGAGGGATGTTAGTCTGTAATTTTCTTTTTTGTAGTTTCTTTTCATTGGTTTTATTCATGCTGAACTTAGAAAATGTTTACAGAAGTGTTCTTTATTTTCTGGAAGTCTTTGGATGAGATTGATAATATTTCCTTCTTGGTGCTCGAAGAATTTACAGTGAAAAATTTGAGGCTAAAGTATATTATGGATGAATTTTGATAATAAAGTCAACTTAAAGCTGTCTTCAAATTTTCAATTTCATCTTGTCAATTCTGACACGTACTTTTCAAGGAATTGTTCCATCTCATATAAGTTGTTGAATCGGTTTACATAAAGTCATTAATAAGTGGCTTTGTCCTTTCATTATCTGTGTTCTGTAGTGGTAATTCCTCCATTATTCCTGACAGTGATTATTTGTGTGTGTTTGATCAGTTTAGCTAGAAGTTTATCAACTTTGTTGATCTTTCCAAAGATTAGCTTTGATTTTAATTTTTCTCAGCTGTTTGTCTTTTTCATTTTTTTCCTGCTCTTTACTATTTCCTTTTAGTTTAATTTGAGCTTTTATAGATTCTTTAGATGATGTATTACATTGTAAGCTAACACCCCCCCCGGCCCCCAGTGTGGTCAGGGAATATAATTCTGTATGATTTCAGTCCTTCTAAATTTGTTGTCTAGTTTTGTAGTTCAGTGTATGATCTTTCATGGTGAATGTACTACATTCACCTGAAAAGAATGTGTGTAATGATTTATAATACTGCTCTCGTTACTATGTCATTGCTGATTTTTGGGGGGTGAGAGTTTAGCTTTATAGTTATTAAGAGATATAAAAATGTCACACTATGTTGAATTGCATATTTATCTTTTTACTTTTCATGTTTTTTGCTTCATGTATTTTGAAGCATTGTTAATAGGTACACATTTGTGATTATTGTGTCAGTTATTTGACACATTATTATGTCGTGCCCCCCATCTTTACTAATTTTCTTGGCTTTGAAATTGCTATCATCTGTGCTATTAAATAATAGTCACTCACCATCTGATGCTTCTGATTTGTATGGTATATATGCCTTTTAAATCCATTTACTTCTAACCTGTTTGTATCTTTATTTAAAGCATGTCTCTTATAGATGTTCTTTAATTGGATTTTACTTTTATATCCTTGAGGACAGTGTCTGTTAATTAGTTTCTTAACATTTAATGTGTTTATATGATTGAATTTAAGTCTTCCATTATGCTTTTTCTATTTGTCTTATCCCAAACTCATCATCCTCTGGCAGCCATGAATTTACTTTCTGTCTCTATTCTGGATATTTCTTTTCATGAAAGTGGAATCATACAGTATGTGTTATTTCGTGAGTGCATTTTTTCTGCTAACATAATTGTTAAGGTTCATTTCTGTTGTAGAATGTATTAGAACTTTATACCATTTTATTGTTGAATATTATTCCGTGATAAGGATATATACCACATTTTAATTCACTCATTCTTTAGTTGATGGACATTTAGGTTGTATTTGCCCTTTGGCTTATGAACATTGTATACTAATTTTTTTTATAGGTGTACGTTTCCTTCTGGGTGGACTTTTTGAGCCATGTGGGAACTCTCACGTTTAAAAATTTGGGGAGCTGCCAAAACCACTATACCATTTTACATTTCTATCAGTGATATGAAGGTTGTTATTTCTCCATATCCTTGCTAATAGGATAATAGATAATTTTTTTGTTTATCTTTCATTTTAGCCATCCCTACTGGGTGGTTTTATCTCATTTGGTTTTGTATCTCATGTGGTTTTGATTTCTATTTCCTTAATGACTAGTGATGTTAGACATCTTTTCAAGTGTTTATATAGGCCATTTATGTTTTCTTTGGAGAAATGTTTATTCGGATTCTTTGTCTAATTATAAATTGGATTATATGTCTTTCTGTTATTGAGTTGTAGAGCTCTTTATATATTTTGGATATAAGTTCTGTCTCAGCTGTGTGAGTTGCAAATATTCCTTCCATTTTGGGTTTTCTTTTACTTGATAGTGTCATTTACAGCAGAAAAGTTTTTAAGTTTGATAACTTCCAATTTATCCTTTTGTTGTCTCTGATTTTGACTTTGTAGCTAAGAAACTGTTCTGTAAGCTAGGTCATGGATATTTACTTTAGTTCCTTCTAAGATTATTTATTTATTTATTTATATAAGCTGGGGTGTAGGCCAGAGGCATGGGGTGGTGAGAGGATTCACCAGAGACAGAGTGGGGAGCAGAACAGGCAGATCGACTGAAGTACACTGCTGAGAGGGGAGCAGCGGGTGAGGCAGGAGAGATCTGCTGTGCCATGTGGGAAGCCAGGTTCAATACCTGGCTGGGTATTGAACTGGTGCTGCAGTGGCTCTGGATAGCTTCATAGTGCTGTGCTTAATCCGTTGCGCCGCCAGGGAGGCCGCCTTTGAAGATTTTTTAATGTGAATTCTTAGATTGAAGGTAATGATCCATTTTGAGTTATTTCCTCTATGTGATATGAATATGAGGTTCAACTTACTTATTCGTATGAATAGGAATTACATTTTTCGTCTCTCAGTTTTGTAAAGCTGTTTCTTTTGCATTAGTTTCTTAATGTTCCTGTAATGATTTTGATATATTTCTTCATCTTTGTATAGTTTATAGAGTGTACCCACTTACAGTTAATATTGTATCACTTCTTAGAAGTATAGAAATCTTGCAGCTGCAGAGGTTCTTTTTCTTTGTCCACTGTTACGCTATTGTAAGTGTATTAGAGCTATATATATTGTAAACCCCATAAAATAATTTTTAAATAATGATAACTATTTTTAAAACTTAAGAACTGAAAGTCTTTCATTTAATTGACGTACTATTGTAACATACATGATTCAGGTGTGCATTATCAAAAATCAGCATGTATAAATAATGAAGTGCACTAAAAGTTCAATTCTGTACAGTTGTTCCCTAAAAGTCTTGTATTTCCAAGACATTTACCATTGGTGGTGGTCTTTTTTTCCTGAATATTTGCACTTTTCACCTTGTACCATTTCTCTTTACTTTGAAGATTTTTTTAGCCTTTATTATAGTGGATGTGTGCCAGTGATGATTTGTATTCGTTTTCTTTTATCTGAAAATATCTATTTCACCCTCATTTTTTTTTGAAGACTTATTTTATTTTTGCATACAAGCTGGGGTGCAGGTGAGAGGCGTGGGGTAGTGAGAGGGTTCACCAGAGACAGAGTGGGGAGCAGAACAGGTAGATCAACTGAAGTACACTGTTGAGGGGAGCAGCGGGCGAGGCAGGAGAGGTCTGTCGTGCCATGTGGGAATCTCCCAGGCCTGGCATCGAGCTTGTGCTGCAGCCGCTGACAGCTCCACAGCGCTACACTTAACCCGTTGCGCCACCAGGGAGGACCCACCCTCATTTTTAAAGGATTTATCAGTTGGATATACAATTCTGGGTTGACAGATTTTCAAAAATTTTAAAAATGTCTTAATTATTCTGTTTTGTCTTCCATAATTATGAGAAGTCAGCCATATTTATTTATTTACTTTTAAAAGAGCTTTATTTATGCATATTAGAGCTGGGGTGTAGGCCAGAGGTATATGGAGGGGGCTGAGGGAATTCAGCAGAGACAGAGTAGGGAGCAGAATAGGCGGATCTACTGAAATACACTGCTGAGGGGAGCAGCGGGTGAGACAGGAGAGAGCTGCTGTGCCATGTGGGTCAGCTCCCTGGCCAGGGTTAGAACTCATGCTGCAGTGCCTGTTGCAGTACCTGCGGATAGCTTCATAGTGCTGAGACTTAACCCCTTGTGCCACCAAGGAGGCCTGAGAAGTCAGCCATTTTTAAAGATTTATTTTTTATTTATTTCTGCATATAGAAACTGGGGTGCAAGCAGAGGTGTGGTGGGGAGGGGTGGTGGTGGTGGTAAGAGGATTCACCAGAGACAGGGTCAGGAGCAGAACAGGTAGATCTACTGAAATACATTGCTGAGGGGAGGAGGGGGTAAGACAGGAGAGGTCTGCTGCACCATATGGGTTAGCCTCCTGGCCAGGGATCAACTCATGCTGCTTTGGCTGGAAATAGGTTGATAGTGCTGACACTTTTAAGATTCTTCTCTTGGTTTGCTTTTCAGCAAGCAGTTTGGGTGCTTTGGGTTCATTGAGCTTTTTTTTTTTTTTTAAAGATTTATTTATTTATGCATACAAGCTGGGGTGTAGGCCAGAGGCATGGGGTGGTGAGAGAATTCACCAGAGACAGAGCCTGGAGCAGAACAGGCAGATCAACCGAAATACATTGCTGAGGGGAGCAGTGGGTGAGACAGGAGAGGTCCGCTGCACCATGTGGGAATCTCCCTGGCCTGGTATTGAACTCGTGCTGTAATGGCTCTGGATAGCTTCATAGTGCTGTGCCTAACCCATTGCACCACCAGGGAGGTCCTCATTGAGCTTCTTAAATACAAAAATTAACCTTTCTTCTGATTCAAATTTTCGTCTACTATTTCTTCATATTTTTTTCCCTGACTTGGTCTCTCACTCACTCACTCATGCATTAATTCTCTCTCTGTCCTCATCTTCCAAGCATTTAGTTATACATGTTAGACGTATTAATACTGTTAATAGATCCTTAAAGTCCTATTGATTTTTTCCATTTTTTTTTTTACCAACTTAGATCCTATCTACTAATGTAGCTTCAAGCTCACTGACTCCTTGCTTTTGTCATCTTGATTCTGTTAAGTCTGTCCAAATTAATTTTTTGCTTTACATAATTGTATTTTTAATTTTTAGAATTTTTATAGTTCTTATTTATAGTTTGTTTTCATTTTATTTTTTGAAAGATTTATTTATTTATGCATACAAGCTTGGCTGCAGGCCAGAGGCGTGGGGCAGTGAGAGGGTTCACCAGAGACAGAGCCTGGAGCAGAGCAGGCAGATCAGCCGAAATACACTGCTGAGGGGAGCAGTGGGCGTGGCAAGAGAGATCTGCTGAGCTATGTGGGAATCTCCCCCACTGGGCTGCAGCTGCTGACAGCTCCACAGCGCTGCGCTTAACCCATTGTGCCACAAAGGAGGCCTTGTCGATATTTCTTATTTCACTAATATAGGTACATTTTCACTGGCTGTAAAACTTGGTAACAGTTATACTAGCTATTTTAAAGCCTAATCCCACTATCTAGGTCATCTTTGGGTTGACTTCCATTGATTGTCTTATATTTTGAGTGTGATTAATATTTTCCTGTGTTTTCATAGTTTAGGTAACATGGGTTGTCTTCTACACATTGTGAATGTTACCTGCGGGAAACCTGGATTCCATTATATTTTTTAAAGAAACTGACTTTTATCAATTTATTTTTTTTTTAATTTTTTTTTAAAGATTTATTTATTTATACATACAAGCTGGGGTACAGGCCAGAGGCGTGGGGCGGCGAGAGGGTTCACCAGAGACAGAGAGGGGAGTAGAACAGGCAGATCAGAAATACACTGCTGAGGGGAGCAGCAGGCAAGGCAGGAGAGGTCTGCCGCACTATGTGGGATTCTCCCTGGCCGGGCGTCGAACCCGCATCACTAGCTGTCGACAGCTCCACAGCGCAGCGCTCAACCGCTGTGCCACCAGGGAGCCCCAATTTATTTTTTTTTAAAGATTTATTTTAGTTATTTATACGTACAAGAACTGGGGTGTAAATCAGAGGTGTGGAGGGTCACAGAGACAGAGTAGGGAGCAGAACAGGTGGATTGACTGAAATATACTGCTGAAGGGAGCAGCGGGTAAGACAGGGAGAGGTCTGCCACACCATGTGGATTAGCTCCCTGGCTGGGGGATTGAACTCCTGCTACCGTGGCTGGTGATGGTTTTATAGTGCTGAGACTTAACCTCTGCACCACCAGGGAGACCCTTTATCAGTTGATTTAATTGAACTTAAACTGCCTATTATATATTGAACAGTTGCTTGCATTTCATTTCTTTTTTTCTTTAACGGGACTCTTGCCGTGTATGTGGATGATTCAAGGTTGGTGAGATATTTGGGCAGATTTTATATATAAACATATGGGGGTTTGCCCCTGGTTGTCCTCTTTTGGATTCAGATCTCACTCTCCTGTTTGTTTTGAACTTTATCTTCTGATTCTTCAGATATTATCAAGATTACAGGAGACATTATCTGCTGATTGTGGCATGTATTCATGTTTAAAGTTGTAAACATGAGAAACTCTTGCTGGTCTTTTCGAAGGTTTGATTTTTGGTAGCAAACCAGAATCTGGCAGCTTATCTGTATTAGAGTTTGTCTGTTATAAGCTTACTTAGTTATTTTAGAAGTGGAATTCAGTCAATTATTGATGTAAAAAATTTGGCGTGTATCAGTCCATTGTAATTATTTTCTTTTTTGACTTTAATCATTGGTCAGCAAGGTCCTTTTTAGGTTGGCCTATAAGTTATTATTTTTTCATAAATTAAGAAAGAGTGAAGTATTTTTAATTTTATTTTTATTTTCTTTTTTAAAGATTTATTTGTACATACAAACTGGGGTGTAGGCCACAGGCATGGGGTGGTGAGAGGATTCACCAGAGACAGAGCGGGGAGCAGAACAAGCAAATGGACAGAAACACACCGCTGAGGGGAGCAGCGGGGGAGGCAGGAGAGGTCTGCCATGCCTTGTGGGATCCGCCCCCAGAAGCTGGTGTCAAACCTGCACTGCCTCTGCAGACCACTCCACAGCGCAGTGCCCAACCATTGCGCCACAAGGGAGGCCCTGTTGCTTTTTAAAAATTACAGTAAAATTTTAAAATTGTCAGTTATTTAGAAAGAGTTATATTTATTTTTGTGTAGAAGAACTAAGGTATAGGTCAGAGGTGTAGGGGGTAAAAGGATTCACCAGAGATAGAGTGGGGAGCAGAACAGTCAGATCTACTGAAATACACTGCTGAGGGGAGTAGCAGGCGAGATGGGAGGTCTGCTGCGCCGTGTGGGTTAGCTCCCTGGCTGGGGATCGAACTCTAGCCGCAGTGGCTGGTGATAGCTTGATAGTGCTGAGACTTTAACTCCTGTGCCACCAGGACGGCCCCATAAAATTGTCAAATCTTTTAATAGAAGTTTTAAAATTCCTTACATTTGACTATTTTTGTGTTCAGTTCTTATTTTGCAGTTGTTTTTCAAACACTGAATTTTATTTTAATGATTGGTAAGTTTTAATTGGTCTAATTGAAAAATTTCTCCTTCCCAGTTGGTGAACAATTATCTTACACCTAATCTTCCCAAGGAGTATTTGTCTGGTTTGCAGTCTTTGTATTAGACTTAGCTATTCATTTGACCTTTGAACATGTATTTGAATTGTGTGGGCCCACTTATATCTGGACAGAAACCACATCAGAGGGATTAACAGAAGGTGACTTAATGGAGATGAGTGCTTCTGAACCCAGGACCAGTAGATAAGGAAGAAAACATAGATGAAGCACTGTCAGAAAATAACTGACGTTAGATAATGTGGCAGAGAGTTCTAATTATTCAGAATGGTTCTAATTATTCAAGACTGCTTTTGACTTCTATAACAATGACCCTTTTATCACTTGGACTCTCAAACTAAAGCAAATGGTAGAAGAGGGATTGGTACTATATGGAGATATTTTTAGAGGATGAAAAGGCAAAATGTCAGACAGAAATTACTATGTATTTTGTAAAGTTAACACTGAGTGTGTAACTTTGTCTCCCCTTCCAACTCTGCCACCTTGAAACAGCAAGGGTGTTCCTCTCTTCCCCCGTCCCCTTACTTCCTCCCAACCTTCTCAACATGAGGCCTATCAAGATGACCTTTGTGATGATCCCTTCCACTTAATGAAGAGTAAATACAAAATATATGTTAATTGAGTCTCTGTGTTGGCAAGATTTCCTGTCAACAGCAGGCTATTAGTAGTTAAGATTTTGAGTAGTCTTAATATACATGTAAATTTTTCACTGTGTGGGGAATGGCCCCTAGGCTGTTTAGTGGTCAACTGTACTTCTACAAACAAGTGTTTTCTAACAGGTAAATCATAACTAATAGTGTTCCTCCCTGTGAGAGATGTTGCTCTATAGTTTAGAACCAAACTGTTACCTGCCTTTTAGCAAGTGTGCTTGTGTTTGTGCTTCTTCCATCCATCCATCCTATATCTTTGAGTTCCTGTTTCTGGAGACTGTGGCTAAGGCTACAATAATGAAATAGATTATAAGTTTCATAATCTGTCAGAGGAGAATAAACATAATTGCATGAATAATTGGTAATTCACAATATGTTAGCTAACCTAATGTAGGGATTAAGAGAAACTGTTTCTGAAGAAGTGACTTTAATCAAAGACCTGAGGTATGAATCATTCAGTTGTGAAACAGGATCAGGTGCAAAATAGTATTCAAGATACGTAAAAAACACACATTTAAAGACTGCAAAGTGGAATGGAATTTGGAGTATGTACAGAACTGAAAGAAGAAAAGACAATATTGTCTACCAGTGAAATGTTGAAAAATAAAAAGGTCGTGAAGGTAGATAGGTTGTAGTTCATGTTGGGAAATCATTGAATGGTTCTAAGTGGGATAGTGACATTGTGGATTTGCATTTTTGAAGTTCACTCTGGGTTGGTGGGGTCAGTTGGAGTGATTACTTAGTAGGTTGCCAAAGTGGTTCTGATGAAAGATGATGTTGGCTTGTAGTACGCTTATAGATAGTGTAGGAGGAGAGAGGTTATTAATTCGGGTAATACATAAATACTGGTAATCTCATCAGTATTTAGGAGGAGGAATGGGCAGACTATGATGATTGATTAAATATTGAGGTTAAGGAGTAGGGTGAAGCAGTGGAAAAGGATTACATCTGGGTGACTTGTGTAGGTAGTATATGATTATCACTACAAAGATAGGAAAAACTATAGGAAGAGCAAGTTGTGTCATAAATTTTGGACAGAGCTTAAAGTGCATATGTACCATAGGAAGTTTTGTGCATGAATCCAAGGACAGATCTGAATAGGAGATCATATTTGGCATATCCTGATAATATTTTTGGTAATAGATGTATGAAAAATGGATGAGATTGCTTAATGTTTGGCATGAGATGAGAAGGCATCATAAATCTTAAACTAAAACCGAGCAACTACGATACTTAAATGTTTCATCAGGTCATCAGAAAACTACTGCCAAAGTGATGATAGGAAAATCAGGAGAATGAGATGCTTTTCCTTAAGAAATACAGGATTTTATGGCTTATCATTTGTGTAATTATTCACTTTCATATTAATTTCCTTCTCTTATTTTCCTTTCCTTTGTAATATATTACTATGTTACATGTTGTAAAATCTCTTTGTGGAGTAAGGTATAGGGTAAAAAAAAACACTCAGATGACCTCTAGGAACATATTCTTCTTAGTAAGACAATGCCTTTGAGAATTCTTTTTATTATTCTTAAAGTTTATCTGCCTTCTTTTCATTAGTGAAAAGAAATGGTGTAGTACAGGCTCTGTGTTTATTTCTGGTTGTATATCGTGCAGTGGTAGGAGAGGAATCCACAATTACTTTTGAGTACTAGTATGTGTAAGAGTACATGTATCATTAGAACAGTTCCTTCCTTCCAGAAGGCAGGCCATCCCTTGGGAGATCATGTCTTCCCATTTAAATAAAAATTATGAATTCTCGAGTTTAGCTTTGTTTTAAGAGAAACCAGACCTGACTACAGTAATTCTAGCAGATACTATCCCCAAAGTAAGGAGATTTAGGCAAATGTTAAGAACTGCCCAAGTCCTATGTTGTGAGACCTTTGTTTTTATTGATGTAATATCATAAAAGTAATAATGGTGACAATTTAAAAGTTGAGTAAAATTTTACTTTTTAAAATTTGTTAACTGGTGTTTTGAGAAAGATTACAACTGAAGATTTTGTGAGGAATATTCTGAAATACGTTAGGTGGCAACTAATACAAAATACTGCTACCACATTTTTAATGGGTTTGAAGTTAAAGGGAAGGTGTTATACTTCAGTAATCAGAAAAACTTTGTTTCCTTTTTTTTTTTTTTAATAGAGATGTGAACTGTGTCCTCATAAGGATGGAGCTTTAAAAAGAACAGATAATGGGGGTAAGTGCAGAGATTTTTGAAAAATAATTTTATTGAAATCTGGAGTAGGTGTGTATTTTGAAATACCTGGAAGTTAATATTATTATCAAATTAAATGGTATATACCACTTACATTTTTAACAGTACTGAATGTAACTTATGAATCTTCATTTTTTTTGAAATACTTTTTCTGCTTTGTAGAAAAACTCGGAGTGGAATTTTCAATGTAGAATGATCTACATTTTAATTAAAAATCTGTGTATGATTTCTTATTTTAGGACTCATTTTTTTGAAAAATAAGTTACCTTTTTCCCCCTAAAGTCTCAGATTTTGTTTTTCTTTGTGTATTGCTAGATAGATAATATTTTTGGTGAGTGTTAATTTGAATAATCTAAGGGTCTTTGTTGCTTGCATATAAAGAAATGACTTCTGTCTCTAAATTTTGATGTCCATTTTTGACGACCCATATGTATTTCTCATTTTAATGTCCAATTTTATTGCCTTGCTCAATGAAAACGATATTTCTTTACATCTCAGTATCATTCTTAACTCTATAGACTTGCATTTTTAAAATTCTGGCCTATTATGAAAATTAACAGATGAAGAAACTCCTGAAATAGAGGTATAACAACTACTAACATATTTCCCATTTTGGGTAACGAACTCTAAAGCCTTTCAGCACAGAATAGAATAATGACATTAGGAGATGAAAGAGAAAAATATAATGTTTTTGACTAGTCATATACATACATACATACATTAATAAAATTTAGATTATCTTAATGCAGCCACATTGTCCAAATTTAAAGATAAGTATTAAATATTCTCCCTCTTATCTCCAACCTACCATTTCTCAGCAGCTTTCCTGCTTCCAAATATAATTGCTATTATTACTTTCTTGCATCTCTTCTCTAGGTGTCTTTTGCATGTACACATACTTGTACAGTTGGGTGAAGATTATATATCTTAATATTTTTCTTGGAACATTGTCTCTATTATCTGCATAAAGCTTTCTTTTTTACTATGTATTAGGTAATTAGTTATATAATCAGTTGCTGGTTGATGAACTTTTCTGATTTACTTTTATCAATGCTTGTATATATGTTATTTTGCTAATATACAAGAATATATCTGTAGTGTTACTAATTCCCAGAAGTGGATTGTTGTGTCAGAGCAATTTGCAGTTAATTTTGATATGTATTCTCAAATTGTTCTCCCTAGTGGTTGTACCAGTTTATGTTCCCAACAACAATGAATGAAAAAACTGTTCTTTATACTGTTCATGATCTAGTAGGTGAAAAATAGTATCACAGAGCAGTTACTTTGCATTTCTCCAATGAGTGAAGTTGATCATCTTTTCATATTTTAAGGAGTAACTTGTATTTTCTCTTCTGGGCTCTATTCATATGCTTTTTTTGGTTTGTTTCTAGGTCTTTTTCTTTTTGGTTTGTTGTGTTTTCGTAGGAACTCCTCATTTATTAAACTTCTGTCATAGCAATTGAACTATTTCTTGCCCACCTTGATAGTATTTCTTATGGGACTTTTTACCATGCAGAAGTTTGGTGTTTTTATTTAGTTGAATTTAATAATTTTCCCTTTTTTTTGTTTTGTGTAGTTTCAGTCATAGTAAGGCTTTCTCTAATTCAGAGTTACAGAGAACTTCTTTCACATTTTCCTCTAGTATTTCTATGTTTTTTTCTTACAGTTTAATCTTTGATAAGTTTGGAATCTATTCATGTAATACAATGTGAGGTATGGATTTAACTTTATTTTTTGCTAGATGCTAAAATGCTACCATTTGTTCCATCACCATTTATTGAACAGTTCATCTTTCCCTCATTGAGTTGAATTACCATCTTTGTCATAGTCTGAATTTGATTGTGTTTAAAAAGTACTGACTAAATGGTGTTCCAGATTGATTTGTGTATTTATTCTTTGGAACCAGTAATATATTTTCTTACAGTAATGCTAATTTTATTTCTAGATAAGTAACAAAACCTTACAGTGTACCTCAAGCACAATAATGATACTGGTGGTGTTTTAATATCTGATAACTCATCATGCTGGAAAATAGGTTCCAAGTTTTAGTGTAAGTATTCTTTTCCTGGTAAACAGGCTTAGAGGAGTTTCTCAGTTTAGTTTTTTATTTCCTTCAATCTCAACTACTCTGTAGGTCTTAGTTATGAAAAGGTAAATGTTTTAATATAGTGGGGAGTGTTAAAAATGGGGTATTATAGGCAAAGGGAGAGCAAATGATAAAGGTTCAGGTGTATTAGGGAACTGAAAATGATTGGAAGTTGGACTATAAATTCAGAGTGGTATGCTTTCTGATGGGTGCAGCTGTTGATACAGGCAAAGATTTCTTCTCTACTATCTGCCCATCCTATTCCTTTACTTCCACTTTTCCCCTCCTTCTTCCTTTTTTCTCAAACAATGAACTTAATTCTGTTGATTGTGAGGAGCCACTGAAGCTCAGAAATAGCTTAATGTTTCCATCTATATTGATAAGCGTGACAGCTTTGTGGTAAATGGATTAGAGTTGTGTGAGACCAGAACAACTATAAAAAAAAATGTTGAGCTTAATTATAAGTATATTTAACACATTTGAAATCAAATGGGGGTGGGAGGAGAAATAGACAAAGAAATGAATGTAACTATAGAGGCACATCAGTTTGCTATTAACTGAGCATATATTGTAGGCAAACGTATATAAAAATCCCTTGTAAATGATGGTCAGGTTTTTACAACCATCATTGTCAAAAGACAAAAAATGTATTATTGAGGGGGCCAAGGAAGAAGGTAGTGATGGCTTACTTATATTTTTGTTTTTTTAAAAAAATTTATTTATATTTGCATACAAGCTGGGGCACAGGCCAGAGGTGTGGGGCGGTGGGAGGGTTCACCAGAGACAGAGTGGGGAGTAGAACAGGCAGATGGACGGAAATACACTGCTGAGGGGAGCAGCGGGCGAGGCAGGAGAGGTTTGCGGCACCATGTGGGAATCTCCCTGGCTGGGCGTCAAACTCGCGTCACCGCTGTCATCAGCCCCACAACGCAGCGCTTAACCACTGTGTCACCAGGGAGGCCCTTATTTACATTTTTGGAGAGAAAATTTTTAAAATGAATTTGAGGGCCATTGGTAGATACCATATGACAGAAAAGTTTGACGAACTTATAAAATCCAACATAGTCGTATATTCACAGCCATGTGTTAAATACAGTGTACTTTTCTCTACTGGAATTTTAAGGATAATTTTGATTATTCTTTGTTATGCTCTGATGTTAGACTATAACCCACAAAGCTAAGACTCAGCTTTATTGCAGTAAGTTTAGGGGTATGGTGGTGCATTGGTTGAAGATAGAAGTAGGAGGAATACAATGACGGAATTGACATCAGAGATACTAGGGCGATAAAATTTAATAGGTGTATTTTTAAAAAATACTTGTATTAAAGGAAAAGTTTCAAGCATTTATGAAAGTAGGTAGATTCCCAGGTATTTAGCTTAAACAGTGACGTTATGGCCAGCCTTGTTCATCTATACCTCCCCTACCCCATTTTCTGAGTATTTTGAAATTCTTAAGAATCGCTAACATAACATGGGTCTTTAAAAAATACACAGTGTAACACTTTAAAAATACTGAAAAAGATTTCTAAAATAAAATACCATGATTGTTCTAATTTTCCTGATTGTCTTCTAAATGGTTTTTATTTTTTTATTAAAAAATTTTTTTAAAGCTGTATTTATTTATGCATACAAGCTGGGGTACAGGCCAGAGGTGCGGGGCGGCGAGAGGGTTCACCAGAGACAGAGTGGGGAGCAGAACAGGCAGATGGATGGAAATACACTGCTGAGGGGAGCATCGGGCGAGGCGGGGGAGGTCTACCGCGCCATGTGGGAATCTCCCTGGCTGGGCTTTGAACTCGCGTCGCCGCTGCTGACAGTTCCACAGCGCAGTGCTTAACCACTGCACTATGAGGGAGGCCCTCTAAATGGTTTTTAAAAAGTTGGCTGAATCAGGATCCAAATAAGGAACATACATTGGTTCCAACTAAGGTATATATTGATTATTCTTTGTAATCTTATTTCCTTTCTCTTTTCCCTTATTGGTTTACTTGTTGAAACACCTGGGTCATTTGTAGAGTTTCCCATAGCAGATTTTATTGATTGCATCTTTGTAAAAATTAATTTTTAATTAAATTTTTGTGTAGAAGAACTGAGAGTGTGTGTGAGAAGATTCACCAGAGACAGAGTGGGGAGCAGAACAGGTGGATTTGTTGAAATACACTGCTAAGGGAAGCAACAGGCGAGACAGGAGAGGTCTGCCCCTTGTGTTATTCTTCAGATAGAATTTGAGTATTCTTGGAACATTGTTCTAACATATAAATTTTAGAGTCAACTTTATTTCCCGGTGCTTCAGTTTTGTTTTTTTTTTAAGATTTATTTATTTATACGTACAAGCTGGGGTACAGGCCAGAAGTGTGGGGCGGCGAGAGGGCTCACCAGAGACAGAGTGGGGAGCAGAACAGGCAGATCAGAAATACACTGCTGAGGGGAGCAGCGGGCGAGGCAGGAGAGGTCTGCCGCACCTTGTGGGACTCTCCCAGGCTGGGCTTCGAACTCGCATGGCGTGCTGCCAGCATTACGTGCTGCTCACAGCTCCACAGCGCAGCACTCAACTGCTGCGCCACCAGGGAGGCCAGTTTTGTTTTGTTTTTAAGATTTATTTATTTATGCATACAAGCTGGGGTGCGGGCCAGAGGTGTTGGGTGGTGAGAGAGTTCACCAGAGATAGAGCAGGGAGCAGAACAGCCAGATAGATGGAAATACACTGCTGAGGGGAGTAGCAGGCAGGAGAGGTCTGCGTGCCATGTGGGAATCTCCCCAGCTGGGCATTGAACTCACGCTGCAGCTGCCTACAGCTCCATAGCACTGTGCTTAACATGCTGCACTTAACCCGTTGCGCCACCAGGGAGGCCCTTCTTTTTCTTTTTTAAAAAAATGTATTTATGCATACAAGAGCTGGGATGTAGGCCAGAGTTGGGAGGTGGGGATGAGAAGATTCACTGGAGACAGAGGGGGAGCAGAACAGGCAGATTGTCTGAAATACACTGTTGTGGGGAGCAGCTGGTAAGACAGGAGAGGTCTACTGCACCGTTTGAGTTACTCTCTGGCTGGGGATTGAATTTGGGTTGCTGTGGCTGCAGATAGCTTCATAGTGCTGAGACGTAACCCCTTGCACTACCAGGGAGGCCCCAGATGTCCACTAGTTTTTGAAAGTGTTTTATGTTGTTGAATTGTCTATGTGACTGTTCAATATTTGCTTTTATCATTCTGACATACTTTGCTGTGCATAATTCTGTCTTAATTCCCTCCATTTTGTTGAAAATAACTGTATTTCGTCTGTTTTTTAATGGCAGTATAATACTCCATGGTGTGTATGCACCACATTTTATTGATCCATTTGTCCACTGAAGGAGATTTAGGCTGCTTCTGTCTGTGTCCTAGCATTTGGAAATAAAGTTGTTGTGAGTATTGTGAAACATACAGGGTTTTTTTTTTGTTGATGATACCTTCATATTCTGTGGATATATGCCCAGGAGTGAAGTTGCTGAGTATTTCCATAGTGGTTTATCAGTTTACATTTTCACCAACAGTCTTTTTCCACAGTCTCTTCAGCACTTAGTGGGGGTTTATTTTATGTGTCATTCTCATGGATGTAAGGTGGTACCTCATTGTAGTTTTAATGTGCATCTCATTAAAAGTGACGAACATTTTTTCATATGTCTTTTGGTGTTCTGGATATCCTCTTTGGTGAATTGTCTTTTTATGTGCTGCCTATTGTTAATTGGGTTATTTGGTTTTTAAAATTTTGAATTATGCAAATTTGTTAATATATCTTAGATATTATTCCTTTATCATTTATATGTGGTGTGCATATTTTCTCCCATTTAGTAGGAGCCATTTTAATCATCTTGCATTTTCTTTTGCTGTGTAGAAGCTTTTTAACTTGAGGCAATCCCATTGTTTATTTTAGGTTTTAATTTCCTTGCCTTAGGGTCGAGTCACCAAAAATATTTTTATTGTTGATAGCAGGGAGCATGTTGCCAGTGTTTTCTTCTGTGTATTTGATTGTTTCAGGTCTTGTATCTAAATCTGTATTTGATCCACTTGGAATTTATTTTTTGTGAATGTGTTAGCAAGTAATCCAACTTCATTCTTTCATGAGTAGCTTTCCAATTTTCCCAGCACCATTCATTGAAGAGACTGTTTTTCCCTGATGTGGTCATGGATATTTAATCATAGATTAGGTGCTGGTTTATGCATGACATTTTTTCCCCCCTGGATTTAGATTCTGTTCCATTGGTCCACAAATACACTTTTATGCTAATACTACTTGTTAATACTGTTACTTTGTAATAAAGTTCATAGTCAGATAAAATGATAGCTTCATTTCTCTCCTTAGTTCTTGGGTTGCTTTTGCGATTTGTGGAATTTTGTTGGTGCCATATAAATTTCAGTATTTTGTATTCAGTTTCTTTGAAAAATATTGCTGGATTTTGCTGATCATTGTATTAAAATCCATCCCTTTGTATCTGTTTAAGTCCTTTAGTATCATTTTGTAGCTCTTGTTGTATAATTCTCTTGCCTTTATTAGGTTGATTCCAATGTATTCTCTCTGAAGTAATTATAGTTCTTTTTTTTTTTTTTAAGATTTTATTTATTTATGCATACAAGCTGGGGTACAGGCCAGAGGCGTGGGGTGGCGAGAGGGTTCACCAGAGACAGAGTGGGGAGTGAAACAGGCAGATGGACGGAAATACACTGCTGAGGGGAGCAGCGAGCGCGGCAGGAAAGGTCTGCTGCGCCATGTGGGAATCTCCCAGGCCAGGCGTCGAACTTGCGTCAGCTGCTGCCTTCAGCCTCTGCCGACAGCTCAACAGCGCAGCGCTTAACCGCTGTGCCACCAGGGAGGCCCTATGTTATTTTCTTATTTTGCTTCTTGTTCACTGTATATTAAAAAGCTATGGATTTTTCTATGTTGATTTTGTAGCCTACCACATTGCTGTATTCATTTGTTGCGTCTAATAACTTTTTGATGGAGTCTTCAGGATCTTTTATATATAGCATACCATCTGTGAATAGTGATAGTTTCACTTCATTTTTACTTGAATCCCCTTTATTTCATGTGTTTGTCTGATAGTTCTGGCCCAAACCTGTAGTGACAGTGGGCAACTTGTTTTGTGCTGGATCTTTTGGGAAAGGCTTTCAGTTTTTTTACTGTTGAGTATTGTATTGATTATTATTTTGTGATATAGGACTTCTATTATATTGAGATAGGTTCTTCCTGATTCCTTCTTGATTAGTTTTTTTAATCAAAAACGGGTGCTAAATCTTATCAAATGCTTTCCGTGCATCTGTTCGTACATCATATGATTTTTGTTTACATTTGTGATGGGATCTATTACAATAATTGATTTATATATAGTAAGTTATTCTTGTATACCTGGGATAAATTCCACTTGATCATGGTGTATAATCCTTGTGATGTTGAATTTGATTTGCTATTATTTTGTTGAAAAATTTTTTATTGGTGTTTATCTGGGAAATTGGTCTATAATTTTCTTGGTTGTCTTTGTCTAGTTTAGGTATTAAGGTAATGTTGGCATTATGAAATTGTGAAGGAGCATTGTTCTTCTTGTCTTTTTTTCTTTTTAAGATTTATTTATTTATGCATACAGGTGCTGGGGTGTAGGCCAGAGGTGTGGTAGGGTGGTGAGAGCATTCACAGGAGACAGAGTGGGGAGCAGAACAGGTGAATTGACTGAAATACACTGCTGAAGGGAGTAGCAGGCAAGACATGTTGGAAGCTCCCTGGCTGGCGATCAAACTTCGGATAGCTTCATAGTGCTGAGACTTAACCCCTTGTGCCACCAGGAAGGCCCTAGGTTGTTTATTTAGAATTTTTCTTGTTTTTTAATATGGGCTTGTATTGCAATTATTTTCCCACTTAACACTGCTTTTGCTGCATTCTATAGATTCTGGTCATTTGTATCACCATTTTCATTAGTCAGACTTTTTAAATTTCTGTTTTGAGTTCCTCCTCTATCCAATTGCTATATAGCACACTGTTTAATCTCTTTTTATTCAGTTTTTTCCTATTTCTAATTTTATGGCATTATGGTCAGAGAAGGTATTAGATATGTCAGTCTTTGTGGTTTTTATTGACAGTTTGATTTGTGTCCTAAGGTGTGGTCTGTTAATGAAAATGTTCCACGTGTACTTGAAAATAATATGTATGCAGCAGTTTTTGGGTGAAATGTTCCATAGTTGTCTGTTAGATCTATTTGTTCTAGCTTCTCATTTAAAGCTGTTACTTCCTTATTTATCCTTTGTCTTGTTGACCTGTCCATTATTGTAATTGGGGCATTAAGGTCCCCTACTATTATTGTGTTGATCAAAATCTCTCTTTGGTTTTGTTGTTAATTGTCTTGTGTATCTTTGTGCTCTGCCATTGTGCATAGATATTTATGAATGTTATTTCTTCTTCTTGTGTTAGATCCTTAGTCATAATATGGTATCTGTATCTCTTATTAAATTTCTTTACCTTTCTTTTGAGCTCATTAATTTTCTCCATTGTTTCTGTCTGTATGTTATTGATGCCCTCAATTTTATTTTTAAGTCAGCTGTAGTTTCTGAACTCCATTATTTCTGAGTGTAGCTGCCTAATATTTTCTTTATTATGTTGTTTTATATCCTCTGTTGTTTTAAGTTCCATCAGTGTTGCCAGAGCAGTCTGTCATGCCCCACAACTCCGCTGAGTTCGGAATCCTTTCAGATTTTTTTGTTTTGGTATTCTGTGTTCTTCTGTCTCCTAATTTTCAAGTTTGTATGTTTTTAGTTGGGATAGATTTCCAGCTGTTGTTTTTATATGTGTTGGAGTAGTCAAGGGCTGGTACTGGCAAAATATAATAGGTACAAAAGAGGACCAGGACAATAGGCTTCAAAAGAACACCTCCAGTAGACTCATGAATTTGAACTTTGTGTTGTGAAATGTTTCATTGTGGGGGTTGGCAGGTGTTTCAGATATCTCTGTTTGTGATTAAGTTATAGCCTCTTCTATAAGGAAGTACAGGTGCTCTAACCTGATTTAAGCTACAACTATTCTGTTATGAACCCCATGTTCAAGCTGGTAGTCCTTGCTCTGTGCCTCCAACCTCAGCAGCTATCCGGCAATACAGCCTATATTCTGAGTGTCTGCTCGTGCATCTCCTTATCTAGTGCAGTTCCTGGTCTTTGGAACTCCACTGTTGGAATGTGCCTGAATCAGTACTGAAGGGGGCACTGTACCACTGCGTCTACTTTTCTGTCTTGTAGATTGTTGTACTGCCCGATTATGACTCTATAAATAGAGTTCACTTAAAGTTTTTCCTGCCTCTTTTGTCAGATCTGTGTTCTTTTGTGTACAATGACAGTTATTTTTTTCCCCTGAGGGTTTTTTGGGCTTTGCATTACATCAGTTTTGTTGTGTGTGTGGAGGAGAGATGAGTCTAATGTCTTCACTCTGCAACCATCTTGCTGTACTCCCATTCTTTCTTTCTTTGAGCACTTACTTAATTCTGTTAATAGGGCACTCCTCTTCTTTTCTTCCAGTCTTATTGATTACTCCTTCTTTATTTTTTTGATTGTCGCAGACATTAATCTATAAGTAATGGAGTGTTTCAGGTGTAGGCCTTGTACATTTATTTCCAGAGTGAAACTTATTATCATATCTTCAAAAAACATTTATGGTATACACTGAGAGCCTCCAAATTTTTATCTCTGTTACTTCTTTTTAGAACTCTGGAGTCTCATAATATCAAGTTACTTTACATTATCTCTATATGGTAGGTACCCTAAAACTAACATGGACATCTGAACTCTGCTTTCTCATTTCACTATTCTTACCCTGCCTGTTTCAGTAAATGGAAGATCAGTCTCTTCAGCTGTCTACAAAACTATGTGAATCTCCCCCCACCAATCTTTCTGTAATTGTTCGTATAAATTCTTTGTTTTTCCCCCTTTTGCCTTTTTCTTGGATATGACATAAAGATCTCAATTCAACATTCTGTCTTGATACCTCAAACTAGAAACAGAACAAACTAAATTTAAAGTGAGCAGAAAAAAGAAAATAACAAAGATCAGAGTAGAGAGCATGGAAATGAATAGGGAAAAAGGTCAATGAAATAATTGTTTTTGAAAATATCAACAAAGTTGATAAACTTAGTTACATTATGAAAAAAGAGAGAAGATTCAAATGACAAAAATTAGAGAAGAGGGATGATACTGTATTATTATAGACCAGTATTCCTGATGAATATTGATGTGAAAATTCTCAACAAAATATTAGCTAACCAAATTTAATAGCACATGGAAAGATCATATATAATGACCAAGTGGATTTATTCCTGGAGTATGTGAACAGTTTATCATAAAAATTTTTTTTTATTGTTATTTATGTCTTTTACATTTTGTATTCCCCTTGGGCAGCCCACCACCAGTTCACCCGTGATCCATCTCCATGGTCCCCTGTATTCTCCTCTCTTCCATTTTGTGCCCTTATCCTCCCCCCGCCCCCCCACCACTGAGTGTCTCTCTCCCACCCGGCCTCCCTATAGTCCTGCTATAAGTGAAACCATTCGATATTTTTCTTTTTCTTTCTGGCTAATTTCACTGAGTATGAGTCCCTCTAATTCCGTCCATATCATAAGAAAATTAATGCAATTTACTATATTGATAGAATGTAGCACAAAGCCCACACAATCTTTTCCACTGGTGCAAAAAAAGCATTTGACAAAATCTTGCACCCTTCTTCATAAATGTTATCAAACCAAGAATAAAAGAAAACTTCCTCAACATATATATATAAAAGCTGTATATGAAAAGCCCATAGCTAACATCATACTCAATAGTGAAAGATTTTTCTGTATGATTGGGAAAAAGGCAAGGATGCCTTATAACCATTTCAACACCTCCAACTTATGCAGCCATTTAATCTACTCTTTCCACTTGCTTGTTCTGGATATTTTATATAAATGGAATCATGCATTGTATCTTTTTTGACTGCTTTAACATGGCATACGATTTTCAGTATATTTCTTTGAATTTGCTAAATGATACCCTAATTTTAATCCTGTTTTATTTATTCATTCAGCAACACTATGTCTATTTGGATTGTTTCCTCTTTTTGCCTATTTTAATAATGCTGCTTTAAATACTTATTTACAAGTATTTTTGTTGCAGATATGTTTTAATTTCTCTTTGGCTTATTCTTAGAAGTAGAATTCTTGGTTGGCGATAGCTTGATAGCGCTGAGACCTTAACACCTGTGCCACCAGGGAGGTCCCAAGTTAGTGTGTGTGTGTGTGTGTTTTTTTTAAAGATCTACTGTATTTATGAGTGCATACAAGATGTGGGGTGTTAACCAGAGGTGCAGGGGGTGAGAGGATTCACCAGAGGCACAGTAGGGAGCAGAATAGGCAGATCTACAGAAATACACTGCTGAGGGGAGCAGTGGGTAAGACAAGAAAGGTCTCCTGCACCATGTGGGTTAGCTGCCTGGCCAGGGATGGAACTCATGCTGTAATGGCTGGTCATAGTTTGATAGTGCTGAGACTTTAACTCTTATGCCAGCAAGGAGGCCCCTGAAATCCTTCATTGATTTTCATAGAAATTTGATTTTAATCTTATTTTAAAAAAATATTTATTTATTGATGCATATAAGAACTGGGGTGTAAGCCAGAGGTGCAGGGGATGAGAGTATTCACCAGAGACAGAGTAGGGAGCAGAATAGGCAGATCTACAGAAATACACTGCTGAGAGGAGCAGTGAGTGAGACAGGAGAGGTCTGCTGCTTCATGTGGGTTAGCTGCCTAGCTGGGCGTCCAACTCTTGCTGTAGTGGCTGTGGATAGCTTCATAGTGCTGAGACTTAACCTGTTGTGTCACCAGGGAGGCCCTGTTTTTAAGATTTTTATCTTTAGTTTTCTGTAGTTCCACTTTTGTGCCTATTTGTGGATTGTCTCTGTGATAGGGCACATTCTTTCATTTGTCAGCCAGTTTGTGATTCAGTAGTAGCCTCTTCTTTGAGGAAGTACAGGTGCTCTAACCTGATTCAAGCTATAGCTAATCTGTGTTATGAGCCCCACGTTCAAGCTGGTGGTCCCAGACCTCAGCAGCCATCCTAGGTGTAGTCAGCACTTTCTGCTTGCTCTGTATCTAGAGATAAGCCAGAATGAAAGTTTAGGATGTTCTCTAATATTTTTTCTGAATATACATTCCACCCTGGGCATGTGTTGCTATATAAATTCCTCAACATACCCAGATACTTTTGAATGCCCCAGTTTCCCAAGGAAACTCCAGCATTTCCTTTCAGGCTTTTGGCACTCAGTTGCCCTGAACTATGCTATTATCTTTTGCTATTATCTTTTGCTTTAGGAACCTGTGGTTTGTTTTTTTTTTTTTTTTTTTTTTGGTCTGCCTAGTGATTTGAGGAATACCTGCCACTTTTCTGCACTGAGTTCTGAGTTTGTCAAAAGAATAACATCTTTTGTCAGTTCTTCAGTAACCTGTAGACACTTTAGAAAGACAAAAAAAATTCTTAGGAAATAAGTTCTGCTCTGTTCCTTTTAAAAACAGAGATCTGGGTTCTACACAGGGAAGTTAAGGTTCTTTCTTTTAGACTTGAACCCAAGGGATGGTCATGGGTGAAGACAGAGTAAAAATACCCAAAGCTCCCCTACCATTTTAAAGTTGCTTTTTCTTAAATTAGCATTTACTTTGTTGCTACAAACCTTTCACTGTTTTCCTGACATAATTGTTTCTGATAGTTTGTATTTTTTACATTTCTGTGGTAGAATGTGCCCTGTAGCTGCCTACCTCACCATTTTTTGTTGATGTAAATATGGATATTTTAACATTCTTATAAATCTTGTATTTTTGTTCTGAAAAGCAACTATGCTCATTGGAAGCAGTTTGATCTTTTCAAGTCCTGCTCTTTCATTAGGTGGATTCAGAGCAGTGCTCTCTGGTCTGAGGGTAATTATTCCCCACTACTGATATAAAACCTTTGTCAGTGTTCCTAGTTTTCCAGTCTGGCTAGAGGGAACAGGCACTGTTCTTGGCCTTTGTGTCCATTGGGTACTATTCTCTCCAACCCTTTTGGGTAGTTCTTTCTCCAATCTCAGATAATTTCTTAACACACATGTTCTCTGCTTAATACTCAAGTGGTGCCTTCTGCATTTCCCTAGTATTTTCTCTCCTGAAGAACTGTTGTTTCTATTACTGTGTTCTGCCAGATTTTGCTGCCCTTTGGGTGTCCTCTCCCAGGCCTCAGTTCTTCTTCCTGGAATAACTCAAGATACTAAGCTGGCATAAGTTGGTGGCTCGTCTCACTTATTTCTTGTTTTTTTGTGGGGGATTTCTGTTCTGTTACTTGATAGCCAGTGTCTTGAAAGCCACTGTTGCAATTATTTTGCCTCCTTTTGTGGGTTGGAGTGGCATGTGTTACTTCATGGGGGCTAATTTTGGTCCCTGTTAACTCTGTCTCAAACAGGAGCAGAAGTCTACTTTTTCCCCCTCATTGTTTATTTTTCCCTTAGTGATTATATATTTTTATCATTGCATTTAAATCAGTTTAAATTGCATTACCTTTTTTGCAACTCTCTTTCTGTTCATGTATTTTTATGTATGTATGAAGTGGTTGCTCAGGGGATTACTTATTTCATACTGGTAAGTCTTTTGTGTGTACCACTTCACACAAAATGTAGAAATTTTAAAGATATAGATATATTGTTTATTCCCTTTTCCAAACTTTGTTGTAGTTTTAATATATGTTAATTCTACATACATTGAAAACTTTATCAGGTGTTTTAACTTTTAGTAAACAGTCGTGTTTTAAATCAGTGTTTCATTGTTTTATATAGTCAGTATTCATTAAAAGTACCCACATGTTTATCATGCTTCATCGTTTTCTTCATCTTGGAATTTCCTTCTTAGTTTATTTTTCCTGTTACCTAAGGAAGATCGTTTGCTCTTCCTGTTAGTGGAAATTTGTTTAAAGATATTTTGGGCTTTATTATTAGTTCAGTTTATTATTAGTTCAGTTCTTTTGATAATAACTTGGCTCTTGGTTGTTTTAAGATTTTTTTTTAAAAAGATTTATTTATTTATACATATAAGAGCTGGGGTGTAGGCCAGAACTGTGGGAGGTGAGAGGATTCACCACAGAGTGGGGAGCAGAACAGGCAGATTGACTGACATACACTGCTTGAGGGGAGCAGCCTGCAAATCAGGAGAGTTCTGCTGGGCCATGTGGGAAGCTCCCTGGCTGGGGATCAAACCATGTTGCAGTGGCTGTGGATAGCTTCATGGTGCTGAGACTTAACCCTTGAGCCACCAGGGAGGCCCTGTTTTAAGATTTTTATCTTTTGTTTTCTGTAGTTCCACTTATGTGCCTGTTGGTGGATTTATTTTTATTTACCCTGGGTTTTTTTTAAAGATGTATTTTATTTGTTTATGCATGCAAGAACTGGGGTGTTGGCCAGAGGTGGGGGAGGGTGTGTGTATGAGAGGATTCACTTTAGACAAAGTGGGGAGCAGAACAGGCAGATCCACTGAAACACACTGCTGAGAGGAGCAGTGAGCAAGGCAGGAGAGGTCTGCTGTGCCATGTGGGTCAGCTCCCTGGCCAGGGATCAAGCTCCTGCTGCAGTGGCTGCTGATAGGTTGATACTGCTAAGACTTGAACCCCTGGCCACCTGGGAGGCCCCTAACCCTGGATTTTCTTGAAATTTCCATTGATGATTCTGTCTTTTGTTTTGGAGTGCTTTTCGGTGTTATTTCAAATAGTGCCTTTATGCCCTTTTTTCTCATTTTTTCCTGGAACTGTAATTATATGTGTTTTTGACTTGCTTCTTCTTTCCGTACTGCCTATCTCTTTGTATTTCGCATACTTTTGTATTTTTAAGTAACGTTCTGGATATTTTGTTCTGATCTGTTTTGTTGTTGCCCTCTAATTCTGTTTTTTTCATCTATGTCTAAATCTGTGCCTAAATTCTTTTTCTGTTTGTTTTTTTAAAGATTGATTTATTTGTGCATACAAGCTGGGGTACAGGCCAGAGGCGTGGGGCAGCGAGAGGCTCACCAGAGACAGAGTGGGGAGCAGAACAGGCAGATCAACAGAAATACACTGCTGAGGGGAGCAGCGGGCGAGGCAGGAGAGGTCTGCTGCGCCATGTGGGAATCTCCCCCGCAGGGCATCGAACTCCCCGCTGCCTGCTGACAGCTCCACAGTGCAGCACTTAACTGCTGAGCCACCAGGGAGGCCATGTGCCTAAATTCTTAATCTTTTCCATTGATTTAAACAAAATTCCATATTTATTCTAGGATTTTTTTTATAAAGTTATTTTTTGTTTGTTTGCTTTTTGTTTTTTAGATTTATTTATGCATACCAGCTGGGGTGTCGGCCAGCGATGTGTGTGTGTGGGGGGCAGTGAGAGGATTCACCAGAGACGGAGTGGGGAGCAGAACAGGCAGGTCAACTGAAATATACTGCTAAGGGGAGCAGTGGTCGAGACAGGAGAGGTCTCCTGTGCCTGGAGAGTTCTGAAGTTCTCTGGCCAGGGATCAAACTCATGCTGCGGTGGCTCTGGATGGCTTCACAGTGCTGAGACTTAACCCGTTGCGCCACCAGGGAGGCCCTTAGAATTTTTATTTGATTTTTTTATTGCTTTCAGTTCGTTGAAGAAAATTTTGTGTTTCATGTGTTTGAAGCTGATAAACATACTTAAATATCAGTGTCTAAATCTCCAAAATGCAGACTGTTTTGAATTTTTTGTTTCTGTTTACTTTTATTCATGATGTCATCTTACATGTGTTTTGTACTTTTTATTGTGCTGAAAATGAAAATGAACTAACAGAAGAAGTTACTGATAGCCACAATGACATTGTTTTCCTTCAGAGAGGATGTATGTTTACTTCTCTCTGGTGCTTGGGGTACTTATAATTTAGGATTATGTGAATCAAATTTCAGAGTGTGAGTTGATGAAAGCCTAGCCTCAGTCTCTTAAGACCTGTGTACTTTTTTTTATTGTTATTCCTGACTTGCAGCCCTTCAGTGTCCATCTGAAGCGGACTGAGGGACTTATTAGTTCCCTCTTGCTTTTAGTTTTCCTGTGGACACACATCCCTCTTCTTTCAGTCTTCTGTCTTTGTCAAGAATACCTTTCACCTGAGAAGACAAATGCCCTCTGGGCAAGGCCTGTGTACCCTGGACTTACCCTCTTCTGATTTTGGCCCCAGAATTCCCTCGTGATCATATTAGTTCTTTGATACCCTCAGTCATATTTTAAAAATTTTTAAAAATTTAACACTTAATATTAGTTATTAAGATATGCTAAATGAAAATAGTAAAATAATGAAATTATTAATACTTGTGTTTAAAAATGCACATTAATTAAAAAGTAAAAAATTTAACAAAACTTCCTAAATTTATTATGCTTCTTAGTAGTAGTTTTGATTTTAATTATTAATCTGCCCTCATAAGATGTGTCGGTGCTAGCATCTGAATTAAAAATTTTGCTCTTTGTTTATGTTATGTGCATAACTTGAGAAATGATTGAGAAAGGTTTAACAGGAGTAGTTTGACTATTCTCATGTATTCTAAGTTTAATCATTAATAATTATTGTTTGTGCACTTGCTTAAGTAGTCATTTAAGGGATCATTTTAGAATGTTGATGATTTTATTTTTGAAAAAGTTTTATTGAAACTGGAGAATGACAATTTATTTTATTTTCAGGTTGGGCTCATGTGGTTTGTGCCCTGTATATTCCAGAGGTACAGTTTGCCAATGTTTCTACAATGGAACCAATTGTTTTACAGTCTGTTCCACATGATCGTTATAATAAGGTAAAATGGGTATCTTATTACTGTTTGCATATAAGTCTTTTGTTTCAAAAATTGGAAGTATAAAGGAATTTTTTAGTTTTATTTCATTGTATACCTTCATTAAAAACTTTAAATTATAAGAACCACATCAAATAATAGAAGTATTTGAAAAAAATATAATTACTATGTTAAACTACGATTATTAAAATATGCTATTAAAGTTACAGGAGTACAAAAGAAGCAAACAAAATTTTTTACTTTTTATGCTAACTTTGGTATCAATTACTCAAACATTTACAGGATATATTAATCCTTTAAGATTTGTCTTTTAAGAATTACTGGCCTTTTTTATTATTTCAAGTACCAGAGTGATGTTTAAATTGAATTAATGTTTGTTTTAACATTCATTATATCACACATCCTTTCTTAAAAAATAATCTTGTTACAGAATGTTACTTGCTCTACCCTCCCAAATTACTTTCCACCCCAAGATAGGATTTTTGTTTTTGATATTGTAAAAAAGAACACTTAATGTTTACTCTCCTCCTCTTTTCCTTGATTTAGCAAATATATGTATTGTTTCATTCGCTTTTATGTGTTAGATAACACTGGTCCACAAATTTTTACAAAAGTCATATAACTGAAATAAAATTAGTCATTTCCTATCAATTTGTATGTGCTCTACATGAATATGACAGTCAAATTCTAATTTTGGCTCTAGTTTTTTTTTTGTGATCTGCAATAAATTGATGTTTACATCACGAGATGCATGCCATTTATTTGTCCATTGCTGTTTAAGTACAATGTGCCTTTAAATACAGTGTTACCATTTAATTGATGTACCTATTCATTCCATCTGTGAGAAAAAAAGTCACATTGCAGCCATTTCTAAGGTTTCAAATATTTTTGTATTAGACATTTTATTATGTACATTAATACTTATTTAAAGATTGGGAAATACCAAATATAGAAAACTTCCAGACAAAGATCATCATAAATCTTTCCATTCAGATCCTTCTAGATGCTTTTTATGCATTTTGAAGAAAATCATAAAATTTTGGTTCATATAGCTTACACTGTTTGGTCCGTTTTTGAAACTTAAGTTGCATACTTTTTTGGGTCAGTAAATTACATTTTTGAAATTATTTTGAGTGGGTTTGTAGCATGAATACAGTATATCATTAGTTCTGATCATTTTTAGTCCAATCAAGGATTCCTTTATTGTTGAAGAGCCTCCCTGATGTTCAGGGCATGTACATACTAATAGATCTCTGTGTCAGAAGGTCTGAACATTTTGGAAGCTTCAAAAATATATTATGTGAAATTGCCCTTCCAGGATGTGTTTTTTGATTTATACTATGACAGTAATATGTGATATTGCTCATATATTTATATCGTAGTAAGTGCTCTGTGTACTACCATTAAAACAATCTTTGCTATTCTTTTTAGTGAAAAAGAATTACAGTGTTAGAATTTTTCTTTTTTAGGTATTGGTAAAGTCAAATGTTTACAAATTTTTAAAGGTTATTCATGTTTATTAATTGACATTGAAGAACTCTTCATTTTAGTATTATAATATTTTTTCCTTTTTAAAGATTTATTTTTTTTTATGCATACAAGCTTGGGTGTAGGCCAGAGGTATGTGTGTGATGAGTGAGAGAATTCACCAGAGACAGAATGGGGAGCAGAAAAGGCAGATTGACTGAAATACACTGCTGAGGGGAGCGGAGGGCAAGGCAGGAGAGGTCTGCTGCGCCATGTGGGAAACTCCCTGCTCCTGCTGCATTGGCTCTGGATAGCTTCATAGTGTTGCAACGTAACCCATTCGCCACCAGGGAGGCCCAGTATTGTAATATTTTTATGTCTTCTTACAAAGTGTTTTTACATTACAGCCATTTGTTCTACATACTTTCTGTACATGCCTTTTCATATTTACGATTTTTTAAAGATTTATTTTGCTTGTTTTTAAGAGACATTTATTCAGTGTCATAGACTATTTCTGTTTAGTAATCATCAACATGAGTGCAAAAAAAAATCTACATTAAAATCCTTTGTTGGAATGCTTTGCACTTCCCACGTTAGCTATAACTAAAATAGCCTGTTATACAATTAGTCACAAATACAGTCCTTGAGTTTTTTGCCCATACACATAAATATTGTCTTGAACATGTCTACTTTGTAGCAGTAAGGGCCCTGCCACCACTGTGCTTTGCTGAGTTCACAAATCGTTGTAACCTATAGCTTCTCTGTCACTTCTGTGGCTCTCCTCTACTGTTAAGATTTGTTTTCTGGCAGTTACTTAAAACCTTCTGTCACTGCCATGCTTATTGCTGCTATTGGAGTCACCATAGCCACTTTGGTTTTGTGGTTTGGTGAAGTATTGGCCTCTACCACCACCGGGGCTTGAGCTTCTGCCTCCAAAGTTACCTCCTTTTATGGGTCCAAAATCTGAAAATTGGATGTTGTAATTGCAGAAATTATTTAGCTTCTACTTCTACCACTTAGAAAATTGCTTCCATTACCACTGGTGAAGCTGCCTCCAGTGTTATAGCTGTGATAGCTTCCACTCCACTGTAACAACTGCCCTGGTTTCCATAACCTTGTCTACCACTTGCATAGCCTCTCCTTCCTCCAGAGTAAGCAGGGCTTCTACCTCCATAACCACCTCATTACCATTCTCCGCTATCACCATTCCCATTGCCACTATATCCACCACCACGGTGGCTGCCATCAAAGCCACTCAACCACTGAAGTTTCCTCCATGACTAAAGTTGTCATTCCCACCAAAATCACCTTCATGATCACCACCAAAGTTTCTAGAACCACTTTGACCTCTTTGACTGAATGCAGCACTGACTATCTCTTGCTTAGGTAGGGATTTCCTTACTTCACAGTTGCGGCCATTCATAGTATGGTATTTCTGAACGACAGTCTTGTCTACAGAATCATGGTTATCAAAGTTACAAAAGCAAAGCCTGTCTTGTCACTCCTTCCATCAGTCATGATTTCAATCACTTTAATTTTCCCATACTGCTCAAAATAATCTCTTAGGTGATGTTCTTCAGTGTCTTTAATGTTACCAGAAAAAAATCGTTTCCACAGTTCAGTGAGTACCAGGCATTTGAGAATCTTCTCTTGACACAGCCTTGTTTGGTTCTACAGCTCTACTCTACTCTGCCCTGTGTGGCCTTGCATTCATGGCTGCGTCCACCACCTCTACTGTGGCATAAGTGAGAAACCCAAAGCCTCTGGATTTCTTGGTGTTTTGATCTCTCATTATTACACAGTTTGTGAGCATTCCCCATTATTCAGAATGGCTTCTCAGACTCTCATGGTTCTTTCAAAGCTTAAACCTCTGATGAAGAGCTTCTGCAGCTATTTGGGCTCCTTGGAGACTCTGACTTAGACATGATGGCATTGGAAGCTGGGGGAGACTTTTATGCTGCTTACTTCGCATAGAAAACCACCATTTGTTTTTTAACTTTTAGTTTTGTCTTCATTGTTTTTATTGTTGATATTCTAGCTTGTTAGTTTTTTCCTACAGAAGTTTAAATTTGTTACGTAATTTACAAACTACACTTACGCCTTTGATGCCATGAAAAATATATCTTTTGCTACTCCAGGTAGTGAAATATTTTTTAGTACTCTCAAAATTTATTTTTAAAAATAATGTTTTGCATTTCAAGTTTGAAATAATTTCAAACTTAAAAAAGGTTGCTTCAATAGTACAAAGAGCTCTTTCTCTCCTTCACCATTATATCTGTATAATACTGACACCCCTGCATGCATTACTGTATATATCCTGTAAAGCATTACATTTTCCTGTATGACCAGATTATAACTAACAAAATCAGGAAATGCACATTTATGCATTATTGCTGTTTAATATACAAACCTCATTAATCATTTCCTTCATTTTTATTCCTGTTTATCCAATTTTCCTAGTAATGTTCATAAAAAGAGATCACATTGCAGAGTCTCTTCAGTCTCTTTTACCTCAAGTATTAACAGTATCCTTGAGTTTCATAGCTTTGATGCTTCTGAAGAGTATGGGCTAGTTATTTTGTAGGATGGTTCCTTATTTGGATTTTTTGGATGTTTCTTCAGATTAAATTCAGATTATGGTTTTGATGAGGAATGTCATAGAAGTGATGCTGTGTTGTTCTTGTATCCTGTCAGGTGATCTGTGATTGTAGTTTTCCCATTACTAGTGATACTGTCATCACTTGGTTAAGGTGGTATCTGCAAAGTTTTTTTCACTGTAAAGTTAATCTTTTTTTCTGTTTGTAATCAAGATGCATTTTGTGAGGGTGTACTTTGTCCGTAAATATTTGGAAGGCAGTTATGCTCACCACTGTACTACCAAGGCTTGACAATGTATGTAAATATTTGTTCCTTGTGCTTTTCACTCAACTACTTTCCATTGTTGTTTCTTGTTTTTATTGATTAATATAATGTGGCAATTGGTGGTTTTCATCATTTGGTGTTCTGCTGTAAGGAAAAACTTCCTCAACTCCTCAATTACATTAGCATGGCTGTGTGTTTTTGCTATTTTGTTTAATTTTTTGAAGATTGATTTTTTGTTTACTTATGCATAAGAGAACCAGAGGTGTAGGCCAGCTGGGTAGGGGGAGGGTTGAGAGGTTTCACCAGAGACAGAGTGGGGGAGCAGAATAGGTGGATCTACTGAAATACACCACTCAGGGGAGTAGCGGGCAAGACAGGAGAGGTCTGCTGCTGTGGCCTGGGGACTGAATTCATGCTGCAGTGGCTGGCAGCCAGCGCTGACTTTAACCCCTGCACCACCAGGGAGGCCCTGTTATTTCATTTTAAATAAAATGGGTTTTTCATTCTTCATTACTATTATTAATTTTGATGCTCAGTATTATCTCATGTTTGACTAGTAAATTACTTCAAACTTCTTCTGTGTCTTTTGAAATGTTTTTGTCATTCTGGGAGCATTTCTTTATTTCTAGGTTCATCTTGTATTATTTCTGCCTTACCCCTAGAATCACCATTTCTCCAAAGATTCTTGATTCCTTTTAGGTGAGATTGAGATTAGAATCCAGAACGAACACTACATGTGCTTACTTTTAATGGGATGTTGCTATCCCCTGTCGTATCAGTGTGGATAGCTAGGACACATACACATTCATATAGATGCAAAGATAAGCAAACATTCACACCTATTGTTTTTACCATAATTATCTTTATATATTGAAGACTGAAGTTACAGTGATACTACTGATTTAGTGTATGTATATGAACACATACGTATATATCTATGTGTATTTTGTATTTGTCTGTATAGAACATTACTCTCATTAATTTCCCCAAATCTAATCCAATAATACCAGATACATTTTGATTCATTTTTCATATTTATGACTCATGTCAGACAGTAAGTAACCTGACTTCCTTTATCCTCTATTTATTTACTTATTAGATCAGTTGCTCTTGGATTAACAAGACTTCTTTTGTTGTCATCCTAATCTCTTTTAGACCCCACACCTTGTTCTGCTGTTGCTTCCTTACCTGACTATCCTTTGTGTCATTTTTGGAATTTGCTGCTCAGTCTCATTCCAGTACCACTCCCTCTCCGCAAGGTTGATGTCCTCACATTGTTCAGTTTCTGACACTTCACTGTGACACCACTTCTCCCTGCTTGCCCCCTCAGTGCCTTTATGGGGGCTGTGATACTTATGTTGGGTGGCGGGGCGGTTCTTCCTCTGCAACATGCTTGGCTTTGCCTCATGGCTTTAAGAATATTCAAGAAAGGAGTAAGGGAGGAAGGGTTGAAGGAAGGATGGATTATTTAGAAAGATCTTTTTATCTATTTAGAGTTGATTGTAGAATATGGTAAGGTATGTGTGTTAACTTTCTCCTTCCTACATGGTGAATCAACTTTTTCAATGCTATTATTGAATATTTTTTTTGGGTACAGTTATTTAAAATACCATTTGAATCATTATTAAAGTCTGGGTATTTTAAATTCTTACTGATTTTTGTATATTTTATTAGTTCGTGGTAGAACAGATTTCTTTCTGGGTTAATATTAGGACTAAAAAAATAGGTATTGATATATTGTGGCACTGCAATGAAATATTTTGGGGGAAGAATTGACTTTGTTTTAAATATCAACTTCAGTTTCAACATGGTATATTTCTTCATCAGATTTGATTTTTCCATCCCTCTTTGTCAGTTCATTCCTTTCTATAATTTTCCTTAGATATGGTTAATTATATATGTCTCTGGGATATTTAGGTTGTTGATTCGTTTTATATAGTTAACCTTAAAAGTAATGTTCTGTTCATGAATATTCACTATGTCTACTTGGGGGCACATGTTGAATAATTCTGAAAGGAGAGATGTAATTGAATAATGGATTTTTGGGTTTTCAAAAATACAGATTTTAATTGAATGTTAGTAAAGGATAATTTGGAGAGCAGATATTTAATGTTTTGGATTCTAACTATAGACCTATTTTGTATCAAGCACTGTGCTAGACATTAGAAATTCAAAGATGAATAAACTATGGTGTTTCTCCCTCAGAAAGTTTGTCAAGTAAATGATTATAGTGTTATAAAGAATAATAATATATCAAGGAGTGTCATGGAACATAATAAAAGGAGTGATGTAAGGAATTGAATAAAGCATATAAGGAGATAATTAGGACTTTGTAAAATAATAGGAATTTGATCTATGGCAAAATGATCAAATAATAATTCCAGGCTGAGAAAGTAAACATAAACTAGGTTGGTAGGTGGAAAAGGGTAGCTTATCGGCAGTTCGTGGAATACAAATACTATTGTGAGTGATGGGAAGGGAGATTTTCTAGGTTAACTGTACAGCATATCTAAATTGCAAAAAATTCACTGCCCCTCCCCACCCCGCCAATCTCTCTTACCTCTTTGGCCCTTCCCTCTCTGCCTCCTAACCTCAGAAACCTCACTTCTTTTATTAGTGTCTGCTGATTTTTAAAAAAGATTTTATTTATTAAAATTTTTTTCAAGTCCTTTATCATTTGTTTATTTCTATTCATATCTTTTACATTATTGTGTATTCCCCATAGATTACCTACCATTGATTCACCCGTGAACCCTTTATTTGATTCTCCTATATTCCTGTTATAAGTGAAACAATTAGATATTTTTCTCTTTCTTTCTGGCTTATTTTGCTGAGCATGATCCCTTCTAGCTCTATCCATGTTGCTGTGGATTACGTGTATTTATCTTTTTGAATGCTGAATAGTATTCCATTGTGTATATGTATCATATCTTCTTAATCCAATCATCTATATATTTTTTTTTTGGCATCTGGGTTGTTTCCATATCTTAGCTATTGTGAATAATGCGGCAATAAACATACGGGTGCATGTCTCTTTTTGGATTAATGTTTTTGTGTCCTTTGGGTAGATTCCCAGAAGTGGTATTACTGGGTCATATGGAAGCTCCATTTTTAGCAATTTGAGGAACCGCCATACAGCTTTCCATAGTGGTTGGACAGGTTTGCATTCCCACCAGCGGTGTAGGAGGGTTCCTTTTTCTCCATACCCTCGCCAACATTTGTTGTTCCCTGTTTTTTTTTTTTTATATGTGCCATTCTTGCTGGTATTATTTATTTTTAAAGATTTATGTATGTGTACAAAAGCTGGGGTGTAGGCCAGAGGTGTAGGGGGTGAGAGGATTCACCAGAGACAGAGTGGGGAGCAGAACAGGCAGATCTACTGAAGTACACTGCTGAGGGGAGCAGCAGGCGAGGCAGGAGCGAGGCAGGAGAGGGCTGCTGCACCATATGGGAAGCTCCCTGGCCAGGAATCGAACTTGTGCTGCAGTGGCTGCCAGTAGCTTCATAGTGCTGAGACCCAACCCGCTGGGCCAGCAGGGAGGCCCTGGTGATTAGGTTAGTGTGACACAGAAGAAAAATGAGAATTGCTTCTCAGTTTCGAGAAGCTAAGTACCATGCACATGATCATCACCAGACATAGAGTTTATATAGTGGAATTAATTGACTCATTTCTTAGAACAAAGATACTAAATTTAAAATTCTTGGCATATGTTGGTGGAATTTAATACCTTGTTTGTAAATCAAGTCTTGTGTTGACAAGTTGTTTGTTAGCATATATTAGCAATATGTTAATAAGGTCTCAAGGTATAATTCACGTTTCTGCCAAAACATTGAATATTTGCTTTTGTATATATCTAATATATGTTTGTTTTGCTTGACACTTTATCCTAATTACTCACATGAATACTTAAATTATTTTTGTCTTTTCTGGACAGTCTGAATCTTTTGGAAAAGCAAAACAGATCTGTGGAAAGATCCTTTTGCCCTTTTTGGTACCTCAGATTATTCTTAATTTGAATTCTTCTATTTGGCTCCTCTCACTTTTCTCCTTTTTCTTTCCTTCCCTTCTTCATATACATACCCATTCTGTTGTATTTCTCTTTTTCTCAGGGAAGAGTCAGTTTTTAAAATTATGTTTATTCTTGTTGTACTTCTGTGTTCAGCTTTACTTCATTTGACTCCAGTACTCAAGAGACTATTAAATAGGGTTTATTAAACATTGTGGAGGAATGGGAATATAATTTCCTTCAGTATTATTTATTTGTTTCTCTTACTTTCAGAGGCAGAATACCTATCTAAATTTCTGGAAAATTAATACACAGTGGTTAACTTAAAATAGTTTAGGGAATTAAACCTGTAACCTCACCAGTATACAAATTGCCTATGTTAGTTCTCTTTATGTTCATGTTTTGTCTAGGCTACTTCTAGATGATAGGTATTTATATAATATAATCTTCTAAATAAAGATTTTATAAAAACTCATACTTAAAGGGAGGTTGCATTGTTAAGGCAATATGATATTAAAAAAAGGCAAGTCAGAGTTGACCAGATTATTGCTGTTTTGGTTTTTTTTTTTTTTGGTGGAGGTAGAACCAGTAGTATAGTGGGGTTTAAATTTAAAACCAAAGACTATTCTAATCAGAAATTAAATGTACTAAAACACAAATATGGTTGACTAAAAGGCTATGTAGTGTTACAGCATTGATTGGGAGTTGGACCAGGACTTAGAAAGTCACATCCTGAATGCGGTCCTTTCCATCTTTGATGAGGGTCCTATGGTCTTTTTTTCTCTTTTGTCTCTATCTAGTTTGTTTCTTTTTCCACATAATCTCTAATTCAGTTTCCATTTCATTTGAGTTCCCTACAGTGTTTTCAGTTCTAAATTTCTAATGGGGCAACCTTCTTCTAGACACTGGGGTGTAGAACCCATTTTTACCTAGAAAAACATGGATACCTGCCTATCATTTTATCCCCAGTGATTGAGCAGAGAGGGCAATTGCTACAAAAGAGATAAGAATTGCCCAGGTGCTCCTTACCATTATGTCTTATAAATGTTCTGTCTAAACAACTATTATAAAACTTATAAATTGTTCCTGATGTCCGTATGCTAGCTTGCATGTGCCGTGTTCTGTACAAATTTGTTAAGAATTTTTCTTTATTTTGCATAAATTTAGAGTATTCAATAATTCATAAAGGATTTTTTGGGCAACTTTGTAAAGAAGTGATTTTAGGTCACTTAATGACTTCCTTAGCTATAGAGCCAGTGATAATTTTGTGTTAGTACTTCTTTTTTCCCCTCACTGTATATAACACTAGCACATTTGAATTGCGGCATACATTATTAGTCTGTTGAAGCTTAGAATCATTTTGCATATAATTGAGTAAACTGATTTGTGTGAGTTGTTTGATTTTAAAACAGTCTTAGCAAAGTATATCAGGTTGCCAGGGAGACATATTTTGAAGACATGTCAGATCTTTTTAAACTAGTGATTCTTTACCTTTTTTGATCCTCAAATTTCTGATCAAATATAAGGAATCTTTCCACAGAATAATATACACTCCAAATATGGTATAAAATATTTCACATATATTTTCTGGAGGATCATAGGAATACTGCTTGATAAATCCTTCAAACTCTGTATTTCCCACTCATGATGAGAACTGTCAAATTTTAGAGTGCATCAAATAAATACATAAATAAACAATTTATCATTTAAGGTATTTAAAAATAAATTCTTTTTTGATTTTTAAATAAGAGTTATAATTATACCAAATATATACCCAGATATTTCTGACTCATAATTTTGAATGGCTGTAACTTTGCTTATACCATAATTTGCTTAATCATTACTATATTACTGAACATTGAGGTTTTACCAGGTACTTTTGTCATAAATAAAAGTGTGACAAAAATCTTGTTTCACCAAGCCTATTTCTAAAGTTCTAATATTGCCTCATTGTTTCCTAAATATACATAATTGTCATCTAATAGTTTATGATAGTGCCATTTTTAGCACACAATTTCCTATTCTGAGTTATTACTATTTTTGTTGCTTGTTAATTGATAATGAAAAATTATGTCCAATTTATTTTTTTTAAAGATTTATTTATTTATGCATACAAGCTGGGTACAGGCCAGAGGCATGGGGCGGTGAGAGGGTTCACCAGAGACAGTGGGGAGCAGAACAGGCAGATCTACGGAAATACACTGCTGAAGGGAGCAGTGGGCTAGGCAGGAGAGGTCTGCTGCGCCATGTGGGAATCTCCCCGGCCGGGTGTTGAACTCATATCACAACTGCCAGCAGCTCGACAGCTTAGTGCTTAACTGCTACTCCACCAGGGAGGCCCTCCAGTTTAATTTTTGTTTGATTACTTCTCAGGTCATTTCATATTTAAAAAAATGAAATCTTTTAAAAAATGTTTTTCTCAGAAATTAGGTTATATAGAGATATGTAATGTGTACCAAATTATAGTGTTTTTTTTTAACCCTTGTAGTGCAAACACTAATATCTGTATGAACAAATCTACACACAAGCTATGTAGAACTAAGGAAGTCATACATCACAGTCCTATTACCACTTAGTAAAGTTCCAGAAATTGACATAGAGAGGCAGCTATAGTCCTTACTCTGACTCATTCTCTACAGGTGGATAAAGTCAGATGTTTTCTGCATGATGTGACACCTGGAAGGCAAAATGACACAACTTCTCTTGCAGTTTTTACAGTCATATGGAAGATGTAAATGACTTGGTTCATTGTCAGAGACTATTAAGAAGGAAAGTTCAGTTGTCATAATGTTTACATTTATAGCATTAAAACCCAAAATGCTGAAGTAAAACATGTAAAGGATTGTCAGATGTTAATGTCTTTTGTGCCATAGTGTGCATATATAATTTATTCTCTTTTGATGAAAATAAAGGTTGGATCACATATTTGGATATGTTGACAGAGTGGTTTTTCCCGCAGCTATGAGAACACTTTGACAACATATTATAGCAGACTTGGTAAATACAAGGAGTAATAGGATGAGCAGAGGTGCTAGATAGAAGTTAATAGAAGACATCTAAGAAGCAAATGATCAGGATACATTTTGGTAGATTCTGAAATTGGCATAATGAGGTTTCATCCTTCAAAAAAGTAATGGGCGGTAGGATCATAGAATAGAAAACCATAAAATGGTATCAAATAAAAGCAAAGCGCCTCCCTGGTCATATAGCAGTTAAGTTCTGCGCTGCACTGTGGAGCTGCTGGCAGCTGCGACATGAGTTTGACTCCCGGGAGTGGAGATTCCCACATGGTGTGGCAGACCTCTCCTGCCTCGCCTGCTCCCCTCAGCATTGTATTTCCGTCGATCTGCCTTTTCTGCTCCCCACTCTGTCTCTAGTGAACCCTCTCGCTGCCCCACGCCTCTGGCCTGTACCCCAGCTTGTATGCATAAATAAATAAATCTTTAAAAAAAATAAATAAAAGCAGAGCATCTAGCAGCAAGTTCTAATTTTGATTTGGCTATGCTGCTGGCAGTGATTTATTTCTCAAGATACATTTATAGAATACACAGCTTGCCTTTTGTTTTCCATTATAGTTCTAAATTTTTCCTTTGAAAGTTCAAAGCATTGTCCTGCTCTGAAACTGGCTACTCAATTCCCAGATAATGTACCATGTAACCTTTTTAGAGGATAAGTCAAGTGCTTTTTGTATCTACCATCTATCTCTTCACAATGATGAGAAAACAAAAGAATGCTTCTTAGCTTAAAAAGGAAAAAAGGTCTGAGTTGAAATAGATTAGTGAATTGAGGTTATACTAGGGTCATATAGATCTCTAAGAGTGTAAACATTATTTTTGGTTTTACCTCATTTCCTTTGGATTTTCTTCACAAACATTTGCTTTTTTTTTGTTTGTTTTTGTTTTTTGTCTTTATCTGAACTCTTGATTTATCTTTTGTAATATGAAGAACAGTTTTGGGGATTTCTTTCTTTTTTTTTTAAAGATTTATTTATTTATACATACAAGCTGGGGTACAGGCCAGAGGTGTGGGGCGGCGAGAGGGTTCACCAGAGACAGAGTGGGGAGCAGAACAGGCAGATCAGAAACACACTGCTGAGGGGAGCAGCGGGCGAGGCAGGAGAGGTCTGCTGCGCCATGTGGGATTCTCCCCGGTTGGGCGTCAAACTCGCGTCACTCACTGCCTACAGCTCCACAGCGCAGCGCAGCAAACCGCTGTGCCACTGGGGAGGCCCAGTTTTGGGGATTTATTTCTTGTTGAAATGTTTTCTAAGGTGTTTACCTAATGCTTTTATGAAGTTTAAATTTTTGTCTTACTTTAACATTGTTTCTTTTTAAGTATTTACTTTGGAAATAGTCATTTCCAAATGAATTTATTTCTAATAAAAAGATAATGAATTCTCACCCTCTTCCTTTCTTTACTCAACTCCAAATCATTGCTAACTCATGAGCAATTTTTTAGTCTCTTTATTATTTATCTAGGTTTCCATAACAAAGTACCACAGACTGAGTGGCTTAAACTAGCAGACACTATTCTCTCACAATTAAGAAAGCTAAAAGTTTGAAATCAAGGTATTGGCAGGATTGATTTCTTCTGAGAAATCTGAGAGAGAATATGTTTCTTGCCACTCTCCTAGCTTCTGGTGATGGCTGATGGGTGGCATTCCTTGACTTGTAGATTTATCACTCTAGTCTTTGCCCCACCCACATGGTATTCTTCCTTTGTCTTTTTTGTGTCCATATTCTTTTTTTTTAATTAAAAAAAATTTTTTTTAAGATTTATTTGATTTATCTGCTTTTGCCTACAAGCTGGGGTGCAGGTCAGAGGTGTGGGGTGGTGAGAGGATTTACCAGACACAGAGTGGGGAGAACAGGCAGATTGACTGAAATACACTGCTGAGGGGAGCAGTGGGTGAGGCAGGAGAGGTCTGCTGCGCAAGGTGGGAATCTCCCTGGCCTGGAATCGAACTCGCGCTGCAGCTACTGACAGCTCCACAGTGCTGCGCTTAACCCATTCCGCCACCAGGGAGGCCCTGTGTCCATAGTCTTCTTATAAGGACACTAGTTGTAATAGAGTAGGGGTTTGCCCTACTCTACTATGACCCTATTTTAACTAATTCCATCTGCAGTTACTTTATTTCCAAATTAGGTCACATTTTGTAGTACAGGGGTTGATTAGAAATTGACATAACTTTTTTTAGGGGGATATTACTCAACCTTTAATAGTTCACACATGTGTCCCCCCCCCCCCCACTTCCCATTAATTTTCTTACCGCAAGCAAAATTCATTCTATCCCCACATGCTGCTTTATGTTCCAATATTAACTCTTAGGTCCAGGATATTACCTAAATATAATCTAAAAAAGATTCAAATTTAATCTTTTGAATCCTCTGTATCAGGTATAGGTGAGACTCTGGATATAGTCATAGTCCATCTTGAGACAAAATTCCCTTTCCTGCTGTTAATCTGCGAAGTGCAGGAAAGTTTAATCTCCTTTTAAGATGATAATGGTTCAGGCATAGCATAGATATTTCCATTCTAAAGGGAAAAATTGGGTGGAAAAGGGAAGTTATTGGCTTAAAGTAGGTTTTATAACTTAGCAGGATAAATTATATTAGGTTGTAAGTCCTCAGAATAATAATGTGTGCCTTAATGATCTGTCCCTAACCTCTTGGTCCTCCTCTAATGGTACCTTGTATTTAGTTGGTGACTGGAATAGTAGGGTTATTTATTTATTTATTTTTTTGCATACAAGCTGGGGTGTAGGCCAGAGGTGTGGGCGATGAGAGGGTTCACCAGAGACAGAGTAGGGAAGCAGAAGAGGCAGATTGACTGAAATACACTGTTGAGGGGAGCAGTGGGGGAGGCAGGAGAGGTCTGCCACTCCATTTGGGAATCTCCCCAGGGAGGCATTGAACTTGCACTGCAGCTACTGACAGCTCCGTAGCACTGCGTTTAGTTGTTGAGCCACCAGGGAGGCCCAGTATTAGGGTTTTTTTATTCCATGATGTTTATGTTCAATCCTCAGCTTTCACCTCTTTCTGTTCTGCTATGCTAGAGCGTGGTTTATCTCTGTGCTTTTCCCTTTATCACACTTTTGCCTCTCCTTTAGTATTAGATTGCTGTATTTTGTAATTGATGGTTTGGGCTTGGGATTTCTCATTATTTTGGTCCAACCTTAGTATTTGGTAGACTTTATAATCTGGGCCTTGGGATTATACTGTGCCTTTCCTTTTTCCAAATGACAGAATTGCTTTTTATCTGTGGAAGCACTAGTGAGAGAGAAAGCTTCTTACTTCTCCCCCGATGCTGGAAAAACCTTAAAAAAAAAAAAAAGTAGTACTGTTACAGATTCTATGATTAGGAATTTTTCTGCCTCTTGCCTAGAGTAAAGGAGTTTTCTCCTTTGTCCTTCCAAGCACATTCCCTGGGTGTGACAGGTTTGCTGCCAGTCCTCAGATTACTTAAGAATTTTTAGAGAACTTTGTGTGCAAGATGTAAGATTTCATCTTTCCCGTAGTAAAGTGCCTGATTTCTTTCTTGTTGCCTGTACCACCAAGGGAGGTTCTTTTGGTGGTTTTGTGTACTTGCTTCCACTGTTTCCCAGGAGCACCTTATAAAAGTTTGTGGAAAAGAGCCTGTCAGTGGGTGTGAACTCATCATCTTTGTGATTTCAGTGATTCTATAATACCACTAACTTGCTTAGCTAAAGTGTCTTCCTCCTAGACCCAGCATGTCAGGTTGGAGGGATTGAATGACAGACAGCCTATGTGGCATTCTTAGGGACAGTTGGAATGATCCACAGCCTTGCTTCATCTCTTAGTTCCCAGTTTTCATATCCAACCTCCTCAGAAATGCTCACTTTCTGTAGACGAAGACAAACCTCTTCTTATACCCTGATTCCTGGTTCCTGGCCTAAGTGCCTGTGAAAATTTCCCCTATCTTACAGGGGGTTTGAGTCTAAAAAAGACAGTGTCTTTGTGAACTCCTAGTAGAACTATATAACTTTACTCATGCTTTCATGTTTGTGTTATTTTCTATAAGAAAAAATAAATTCATGTTTTGAAGTAGGCTAGATAGTAAACCTGATTTTGACTCTTGAAGATAACAGATTCTGGTAAAGCAGAAGGTTTATGTTTAATTTTTGGTTTTGTTTTTCTGCCTTAAGACTTGTTACATTTGTGATGAGCAAGGAAGAGAAAGTAAAGCAGCCACTGGTGCTTGCATGACATGTAATAAACATGGATGTCGACAGGCTTTCCATGTGACATGGTAAGTATGTTTCCATAATTAAACAAAGAATGTTTCGTAAATCAAAGACTAAGTTAGGTACTCAGATATTATTTACAATGAATTTTACTGGGATGTTTTGTGTTTAGATTTACTTAGTTGTAATAAATACCATTCATATAATTGAATATATATTACCAGAGTGAATATTCAGTAAGTGGATGCTGGTTCTAGTGTCTTACAATTTCATCTTGTTTAAAATATTTATTGATTATCTACCCTTTGAATTGCTATTAGGGCTAAAAGAACTGATGTAGGTAAACTTCGTTTGAAGCATTAGTAGGGATTCAGTGAATGATAGTGCTTCCTCATATTTTATATTTCAAGGGGGAAAGACAGTCATCGTCATTCTCAATTATTATATAGCTACTTCTTAAAAAGTTAACTTAAGATATTTTACCTTATAAAATATCAAGCGCAAAAATTCTAAAATAAAATATTATACATAGTAGACAGCAGTTCAAAATTAAAGTTTGAGAGTAATCCATGTAATCCATGTATTTAAGAAATAAGTCTCTAGCAACCAGTGACAGCACATGTTATTTTCTGGGCTTTTAGTGGTTGGCTATATGAAGTTCATTTTAGATTACTTTGGGTACTGGAAAAGATTTTTTAGTAACATTTTTTTTTTAATTTTTTTTTTGTTTGTTTTTTAGTAACATTTTTAACACTTTGTGTGCCGGTGCCCTTTAAATTTACCAGCTGTTGGGGCCGGCCATTTTCTGTGCTACTGCATGAATGGTATAAGCATTCACTAAAACACACACAACTCCTGAATTACTGGATATTAAAAAAAATGTAATATCTCTCATGAAACACCTTACACTTTCACCAAAACAATGTGTAAAGCTTCTAGACTGAGTACAATCAAAGAAATAGCTCCTAATAGTTCCATATAAATCCACCATGGTGTGAAAAACTGGAGACTAGATGAACACATACTAATGCATGAGCGGCCAACTGATACTGGTGACACAAACACGTACTAATATGTGAGCGGACCACAAAGTGTTAAAGACATCTCCCCAAGCAGAGACAGTGAAGGAAAAGATAAACAGCTGGGATTATATCAAACTAAAAAGCTTCTGTGCAGCAGAAGAGACATTAACCAAAACAAATAGACAGCCCACTGATTGGGAGAAAATGTTTGCACTCCATACAACAGACAAGGGGGAGCGATCACCAAAATCTACAAAGAACTCACAGAACTCAACAAAAACAAAGCAAAAAATCCACTCAAAAAATGGGCAGAAAAAGTTAAAAGACACTTCTCCAAAGAAGAAATGCAAATGGCAAACAGGCCTATGAAAAAAGGTTCAGCATCCCTCATAATCAGGGAAATGCAAATAAAAACCACAATGAGATACCACCTTACACGTTAAGAAAACAGAAAACAATGAATTCTTGGTGAGGATGTGGAGAAAAAGGAACACTCCTACACTGTTGGTGGAATGCAAACTGGTCCAACCTCTATGCATAGAAAGCTGTATGGGAGTTTCTCAAACAACTAAAAATGGAGCTTCCATATGACCCAGCAATTCCACTCCTAGGAATATACCCAAAGGACACAAAAGGGCACATGCACACCTATGTTTATTGCATCACTATTTACAGTAGCTAAAATATGGAAACAATCCAGATGCCCAAAAATTGACAACTGGATCAAGAAGATGTGGTACATGTACGCAATGGAATACTATTCAGCAATCAAAAAAAACCCGATAAATTAATGCAATTTGTAGCAACAGGGATGGAGCTAGAAGGGCTCAGGCTCAGCGAAATAAGCCAAAAGGAAAAAGAAAAATATCGAATGTTATCACTTATAGGAGGAATATAAAAGAGCCAAATGAGAAATCAGAAGAAGAAAATAGCACACAGGGCCTCCCTGGTGGCACACCGGGTTAAGTCTCAGCCTATGAAGCTATCTGCAACCACTGCAGCACGAATTTGATCCCTGGCCAGGGAACTTCCCACATGGTGCAGCAGACCTCTCCTGTCTCGCCCACTGTGCCTCCTGCCTTGCCCGCCTCAGCAGTGTCCTTTAGTCAATCTGCCTGTTTTGCTCCCTGCTCTGTCTCAAGTGAATCCTCTCACCATCCACCCCCTCTGGCCTACACCCTAGATCTTGTATGAATAAATAAATAAATCTTAAAAAAATATAGCACACAAATCAAAAACAAGAACAATAATTAGCAGGCAACCACAAATAAGAGACATTCTGCAGGAGGGGGAAGAAGAGCACAAGGGACTCTGGTGATGGTTCACGGGTGAATTGGTGGTGGGAAACTTACGGGGGATACATAATAATGTAAAGGATATACATTAAATAAATTTAAATTAAAGGAAGAAATAAACCTTAAAAAAATAAATTGAGTAAAAAAAATTTTTCCCCCAAAGGTGAAGGTCCTTTTTTTTTGAGTACATGGTACTTATACTGAGGTTATGGAATGTTAAAACTGAAAGGTGAAATTGACTAGGTAATGGTTATAAACTTTCACACTGTTTTTAAAAAAAAATATATTAATACCATAGCTTTAGGTTTAATTACATTTCTTACTGTTTTTGGCTGGCACACTGTCTACTGATTTTTTATGGCTTGAAGCATTTAGAGTTGCAAAATTAGTATTGGGTGAATGAAATTTTCTTTTAACAGTATGTAATCTGCATCCATGAGCAAATATCATTTTACAGTTCAACCCTTTAGAGGCCTGACCTTTCTGTTTGTATCTATGATACAGTTTGAAAAAGTAAATGAAATGTTTATTATTTGGGGGGAGGGACGAGAGATGGAGTTTATCTTAAGGAAATTTAATGCCTTTTTGTTGACATAATTACATGCATAAATCTTCATCTTTGTTAGGAAAGAATGACAAGTTTACTTGAAACCACAAATACAAATTTAAAAAATATCAGAAGTTCATATCCTATGTGCACATGTAACTAAGTTTGTCATTTCCCTTGCAACGGCCAACAGGCATATGAAAAAATGTTCAACATCCCTCATAATCAGGGAAATGCAAATCAAAACCACAATAAGATACCACCTTATAACAGTAAGAATGGCACATATTAAAAAAACTAGCAACAACAAATGCTGGTGAGAATGTGGTGAAAAAGGAACTCTCCCATACTGCTGATGGGAATGTAAACTGGTCCAACCACTATGGAAAGCTATATGGAGATTCCTCAGACTACTGAAAATAGAGCTACCATGACCCAGCAATTCCACTCCTATGGATTTCCTCAAATGACACAAAAACATTAATCCAAAAGAATACCTTACCTCTTTGTTTACTGCAGCATTATTTACAATAGGTAAGACTTGGAAACAACCCAAATGCCCAAAAACATGACTGGATCAAGATTTGGTATATATACACAATGGAATACTATTCAGCAATCAAAAAAGATAAACTAATGCCATTCGCAGCAACAAGGATGGAGCTAGAAGGGATTATGCTCAGTGAAATAAGTCAGAAAAAGAAAAAAAATATCGGATGGTTTCACTTATAGGAGGAATATAGGGGAACCAAACAAGGGATTACGGGAAAAAAAACAATAATAAAAAAACGACAAGACAAAATTAAACAGACAACTATAATTCAGAGACATTCTATAAGGGAAGGGGAGGGAAAGGGGTCAGAATGAGGGTGGGAAGAGCACTGGTGAATTGGTGGAAATTCTAGGGGGACTGCACCTGAGAAAAGAAAGCAAACATTGTAAAAAACAAACAAACAGATATTTTATATATATATATACATATATATGTATGTATGTATGTATATAAAATAACTATTAAAAAATAAATCATTTGCAGGTTAGAGTGAAATATACTTCACCTCAGCTAGAATAAAGCTTTTTATTTCTCTTCTAGAAAATAGATTTTCTTACAAACTTACATGTTAGGAAGTGAATTTTATATGTTTACTATGTGGTGTGTCTATTTATATACACACACACTATATATATATATATAATTTATATGTGTATATAAATTTTATCCATGTATATTTCTGCTTTATTGATATTCTTGGCTTTTATTTTTAGTGCTCAGTTTGCTGGACTACTTTGTGAAGAAGAAGGTAATGGTGCAGATAATGTCCAATACTGTGGCTACTGTAAATATCATTTTAGTAAACTGGTAAGAATTTCTCTTAATATTAACATGATAATAATTAGTTTTGGCAATAGAGTTGACTTATAAAAACATAATAGCAATTCCTTTTCTTTTGATTTTTTTCCTTGAGATTAATTTTGCTTAACGTGTTCTTTATTGGGAATTAAGAGATCTGATAATATAATTTAAAGATTAAAAATTCTCATAAAGTTGAATATTCTAAAATTAATAGTGAATAGTATTTGTATACTTTTAGTAGATAAAGCAAATGTACAAAGAGATCTTTATAATTTAAAAATTTTTCAGTTCATTTTATTTTTGACATTTGATAATATATTTTGTGATTGTAACTTGCTTCATATTTTTGTTTTCTTACTATTGCTCAGTTATCTTTCTGTTTACTTATTTGTTTTTATTTCTAGTAAATAAAGCTGAAATATTAGTAAAAAGTAAAACTGAGCTAAATCTGTTTGTTAACTCCTTTTAAAGATACTGAGGAAAAGGGCCTCCCTGGTGGCCTAAGGGTTAAGTCTCAGCGCTATCACCATTCTGGCCTGCATTTGATTCTGGCCAGGGGCTAACCCACATAGGACTCAGCAGTCCTCACCTGTCTTGCTTGTTGCTTCCTTTAGCAGTGTATTTCAGTAGATCTGCCTGTTCTGCTCCCCACTCTGTCTCTGGTGAATCCTCTCACCAGCACTCCCCTACCACCTCTCCCCACACCTCTGGTCTACACCCCAGTTCTTATGTGCATAAATAAATCTTAAAAAAAAAAAAGATATTGAGGAAAGTACATTTAAATACGTCTTTGGGAATATTTTAGATTTGGCCTGTCTTTACTGTAATAGTAGTATGGATGATTTAGTTAGTAATATTGGATTAACTGTTAGATATTTTGTGTCCATGTTCCCTGGAGGGATCAGTATTTCATTTATGTTCCAAGTATGTATTTTAAAATTGTTATTGTTGATTTGTACACTGAAAGTTTGAGACTTCTTTTCTCATCTTCAGTATCTTATTTTTAAAAAAACTGTTACTGTTCCCTTGTGTGAATGGACTCTTCTTTTTGTTCTTAAGTTTTTTTTTAATGAATAATGTCATTGGAGGTCACGTTCTCATGAAATGAGAAACAAGTTTCTCATGGCTTTATTATTCTGGTTCATATAAAATACCTGAATGAATGTGCATATGTAGTTTGATATCGAAGACTTGATTTATTTTAATGACTGAAGAATACTGAAGTATTTTAGGAGTAAAGTTAAAGTTAAAAAGTTTGCTTCCTGAATGTTAAAATCATATCAGAATCTTCACTTTCTAAATGAGAAGTGATACATATTATATATACATGTATACATATAATAAACAGAGGAAATATAGAAAATAACAAAAGCAGATTTTGAAGCTTGTATAAATAGAATTTTCTCATTGCTATGTTAATCCCATTTGCTTGTTGTGGAAAAATGTTTAGTAATTTCATAAATTTCTACAATCTCTATATTTGCATGGAACTTGAACATTTTTAAATCTAATTTAATTAGTTGTGCTACCTCCAAGTTTCAGACATCTGAACTTTCAGTGCAATACTTTATTATGCAATTGTGTAAGTATTTTAAATAGAAATATGTAATATTTTTAGTAATGCTTTGAAAAATGCATGGGCCTAATACTGACATTTCCTTTAATTTTTTTCTTAACTGCAGAGATAAGTTTTAGAAAATGTATATATTAATACTGAAAGTATATTAAAAGCTTCTTGCTTTTCTCAGTGGCATAAAGTAACTCTTCAGATATTTACTTTTCTGTTCTTCTAGTCTTGGCATCTTTTTTCAATATGACATTCTCTATTTTGTTTGAAACTTTTTTAAGGCAGAAATTTAGTATTGAAAATTATAATTTCTTTAATAGGTGATTTTCTGATAAAGTAAGCCAGTGCTTATTTGAAAATAGTCTATTTTCATACATCTACAAAAATATGGCATTAATGTTGAATTAGATAATTTGTGAATGATGTCTAAACTAGATTATAGTTTGAAATAGTGAGACAGTTTTTTTTGCCTTAGTAAACATTTAAATATAGTTCACAGTTGCATTGATTTAATCCTAGTAAAAAGATTATTTAAAAAGATTTTATATACATATACATATATGTATATATATTTTCTTTTTTAGAAAAAGAGCAAACGGGGATCTAATAGGTCATATGATCAAAGTTTAAGTGATTCTTCCTCTCACTCTCAGGATAAACATCATGAGAAAGAGAAAAAAGTAAGTGGATTTGTTATTGCTAAATATGTAGCACATCTACTTAATAGATTTTTCCCCTTTTAAAGATAAAATTAAGTTCCTCATAACTGGAGAAATTGAAGTAATAGAAAAATTTTGGCTTATATTAAGTCAAAGAGTAGGTTTAAAATAATGCCATATTTGTGAATTTATACCCGTTATAACTGAAAATTTCATGATTGAAATCATGAGGAACTTACTGCATTTGTTACTGTGGTCATCTTGTGAAATCTTTAGGTGACTTCAGCAAGTCACCTAAAGGTATTCTTTGCCTGTTACATACTAATTAGTAACTGATTATTTTACATGTTAGTAATTATTTTATCAGTTAGAGCCTTTAGAATAGAACAGTTTTGAAGTTATATAAATTATCGATTGTTTTGTCCCCTATTACTGCTAATGTTTTATTATTATTTTTTCATGGCTAAATGTCATATCACTTGTTTAAGAATATTTTGTCTTTTTAATTAAAACACTAAAAGCTTGCCTAATACTAATCTGTCTTCTTCCAACTTGCCTGTTTTCTGCTTACATTTTTAGTTGTATTACAGGATATGAATAAGTTTTAGTAAGCTAATAATAAGCACTGCAGAATTATTCATGGGATATGTTGCCAACCTGGGAAAGAATATTGCTATGAATTGTTTTTTAACAAAGTGAGGCTACAAAAGACAGTTTAAATTAGATATGAATGTTACTTTTGGTATAAACTTATTTGGAAAATACTTTTACAGCTTGTGTTAAACTAGATCACCTAAAATTTTCATGTTTCTAAATAAGATTTGAGAGGGTGGTTGAAATGCTAATCTTAGTTTGGCACAGATTTGGTTTGAGTTTATATTTTTGCCTTTTTTTCAAGGTAAACATTTTTAAAAGCTTAAGTATTTAGTTTTGGAATTAATTTTCCAGTTGTAAGTGAAATAATTGTCATTTTATAGTCATTTTATAGTCATGAGTGCTATGAAGCACTCATGAGGTTGATTTATTTTTGGTAGCTCTTAGGCAGCAAGTATTATACACAGTCATCTTGATTTCTTTAATGAGGTACTTTTGTGATAGTGATGATAGTGGGGTTCTATCTGCTGTCTGTTGTTTGGGTCGTTAATAACAAATAAGGCACATTTGGTTTAATTAGCTGTTTTACTGAAATACTGTGAGATTTTCAGCTTTTTAATACATGATTGAGAGATTTTGGGTTAAGGCTCATTAGAAATTGTGAAGAGGTGTTGATTTACAGTGATGTACACCTGAAACCTATGTAATGTTATAATCCAATGTTATTTCAGTTAAAAAATGTAAAAATGTGAAGAGGGAAGTCATGCCAGTGATGGCCATTCATAAACATTATCTTGTTTAAAGAAGTGTTAACTTTATGACCATATACAACCATTAACTATAGTATAGCGTTGAATAAATGATGGCTGATCATGACTTATTTTTTAATGTTTTTTCTTTTTGCTTTAGGAATGAATTAGAATTTACATCTGATGATTTTTTTGCGATTGTTGAATAGTAGATTGTTGAATAGTAGATTAGAAACAAAAAACTTGTTTAAAGTTTTAGAGCTGGTATTTTCATTGGTATTTAAATACTCTGCATTTTACCTTTAGCATTTGTGTTAACTACAACTTGGTTTTGTTTATAGATTCAGTAGATTTTTAATTTATAATTGTGCATTTTATTTTGTAATCTCTAGAATTTATTATCTGTAATGGAAACATTGTAAATTTATAACTGTGTATTTGTTTGCTTATCTTGAATGTTTGGGAAAGCCCATTTTTTAATACAGTATGATAAATAACAATGTAGCTGAAAAGTTAGGATGTTATATTTTTCCTCTTTTAAGAATTTAACATCCAGTTGGGTTGTATTGAAATTATGCTTTGTTTTAAAAGATTGCATTTGAAAGGTAGCAGTCATAACCTATTGAGATTTTAGTATTTTAACTACTACATATTTAATATTTTAAAATACTGTACATTATGAGCTAAATTTAGGTGATGATGACTTTGCTTCTAAGTTGAAATATCTTTCCCTCTGCATTCTTTCATCTGCTTTTCTTTTGGCACATATAAATGTATTTTAAAATATCCTTTACTAGGTCATAAATACATGATGTTAGGAATATTTAATACTCATTATTGTGCTAATCAAAATCACTTATTTAAAAATGAATTAAGCCATTTAAAAGTTAACATTTATTATATAATTATAAAAAAAAACTGCATAGCCTTTGCTTTTCAGAGAATTTCTGTATGGCTCAAGCACTGGTAACACCGGTTAGATGCTAACTGAAATTCTAGCAAGAAGACAGGAAAAGTTAATGGTGAGACACAGCTTTGAATAAGGGAGTTTCTACAAAAATTGAAAAAAATTGGCATGTATTTTAAAAGGGACCAAGGAACATAATTAAAATGAATTAAAGTTACTTATAGGAAGGGTTTAATTCAATCATGAAGTACTTTGAATTTTGAATTACTGTTTAAGAAGGATATTTTGTAAACTGTTAATGTTCTTTAGAAAATGGAATTGTCTTTTAAGCCTAGTGTTCTTATATGTACAGAAATACTGCTAAAGTGTGATATGTGGGGAAATGGTGAAGCAGATCACAGTCAGCAACATAATGGTAATATTCTATTGGAAGACTCCCAGGTTTAGAAAGGATTTTTTTCTAAAGTTTAATTTGTAGGTCATTATTTAGAAATCAGTGGTGATTTATTGCATTAAGATAACTTGTATCAGCTAATTTGATCCTCAGATTCATCTGCTTCCTATTCATCATTGCTTAATAAATCCTTAATTTATCAAAAATATACCTATAATACTTTATAGTCAGGTCATCATTAGTTTGTTTTATGTGGAAATTGCCAGTAGGTATACCAGAAATCTGTCTGTCCCATACTGCAGTAAGAGGGGTTTATCTTCCACCCCCATCCCAGCTCTCCTTATTTGCCATTAGTTCCAATCTTACTAATATGTGGCTACAGATCAAGGAACTATTGCCAATATAAACAGCTTGGGTAGAGCTGGAGGTTTTGGGGAGCTGGCATTTTTGTTAGGGTTTTGTTAATTCTGGATTTCCTTTTTGTTTAGGGGTTACTTGTCTTTTTGAAGTGAATTGGCCTACTTCTGTGCTCCTTAGAGAAATAAAAGCTTTGAATCATGGAATTATCATTACTTCTCTATCTTTTTATAAGTTTTTAGTAATGAGAGTAATTTATCATCCCCTTCTCTTTTTTGTGTACTTTCCTTTTGGAAATCTCACTCAAGTTAAAGCTTTAATCTTCTACATGTACAGAGTTAAAGAGAAGGCAGAACAATTGCAAATGTCTGATGTATGTGTTTGGTGGTGCTGAAGAATGACATGAGATGAGACTAGTTTGGAAGTGTTACCAGGCAAAGGGTCCAAACACTGTGTCTGGATCAAAACCTCTTTCACTGGTTTAGCTACCCACCACCGTAAATGCAAGCAACAGGGCCTTTGGTACTGCAAATAAAACAATACAAAATAAAAAAATCAGTTTAGTCTAACCAACAGGGGAGAGGGAGAGGGAGAAGAACCAGTTACTGAATGATGGTGGAAGGTGGAGTTGCAGCTACAGGGACTGGCGGTATGCTGCAGAGGCCTGGTCTGCTGGGGAGCAGGGGGAGGAGCAGAGCTCCTCCTGCTGGGGTTTGGGGTAGGGGTGGATGACGCTAGGGAGTAAAGGCCCTGCAGATCACTTCACAACTGCGCCAGTGAGAGCCCAAGTACATGGTTCCCTATTAAAAGTTCCCAAAATGTTGCTCAGTTATACCCTTTATTTTGAGCACTCTTCTTGCTAAGGATGTCAGGAATGGGGTCAAGATTCATGGCACTGTGCAGCCCTGAGGTGTCCCCCCCCAAAAAAAAAAGCTCAGCTGTCCCAAGTTATTCCAACAAGGCTTGTTCATGAGTGTTATAAGTAAAGCTAATTCATTCTGTAGTGATGTTGGGCAGCTAGCCAGAGGGATTAAAATATTCTTAAAAATTTTATTTTGTAGTAATTGTAGATTCTTGGGAAAAGTTGCAAGAAATATTTCACATTATTCATGTTTACTTTTCACTCAGATTTCTAAGTTACCTTGTTAGCTTTATCATGTCGTCCTTCCTCATTTGCTCTCTCACTCTGTATGCAGTAAATCCTCACTTAAAGTCCATAGAATCTTATAGAATCTAAGTGAATTAAGTGTAGTTTTATTCAAAGACTTGCTGTATAACCATTACTGAAGGAGAGGATTTTTTTTCTGGTTTAAAACCCAACCCAGAATCACATATTGCATTTGGTTGTTAACATCTTCTTTCCGTTTTCCCCAGTCAGGAATATTTCTTCATTCTTTCTTTTTCTTTTATGACCTTGACTTCTCTGAAACTCTGTTTCAAGTTCTCTGAAGGCGCTGCCTTAGATTTTAAAGAGGGACTTTACAAATACACCCTTGGTTTTATTCTTCATATAATGGTTTTCTGACAGTGTTAGAATTTTTATCTTTCTTTGAGTACCATTCCTTTTAGCACTGTTTGCTCTCTGGAGAGAGAATTTTTCAAACCCAGCAAGTCTTGGTTCTGTTTTGTCATTAGTCTTTCAGACTTAGTTTTATCTCTGTGTATTTACTTTTTTACTATAAATAACAGGAAGAAATCAGCCCACACCTTCAACATAGGTGAAAACATACTGAGAAAAATCCCCTTCGTTAAATCATACAGTTCATTAAATGCATTTTTGATTTTTAATGTTAACACAGGCAACAAGGTTGCTAAATTCTGAGTTACTAAATAATAGGAATTCCCTTTCCTTTAATTATCTCATTATATTATTCACAGTTTTGCAATACCCTCCTGAAAGTCCATAAAGTTTCTGATAACAGTTTAATTTTGCATTTGTCTAGTCATCTCCTGAAACTCCTTTCAACCTTTTCCCATCACCTGATTCCAAAGAACGCTCACATTTTTATTAATTTATTTATTTAAAGATTTATTTATTTATACATACAAGCTGGGGTACAGGCAAGATGTGTGGGGCAGCGAGAGGGTTCACCAGAGACAGAGTGGGAAGCAGAACAGGCAGATCAGAAATATACTGCTGAGGGGAGCAGCGGTCGAGGCAGGAGAGATCTGCCCCACCATGTGGGAATCTCCCCGGCTGGGCGTCGAACTCGCATCGCGAGCTGCTGACAGCTCCACAGCGCAGTGCTCAAACGCTGCGCCACCAGGGAGGCCCAAACTCTCACATTTTTAGTGCATCACATTCCTCATTATAGTAGCATCACATTCCTTGTTAAAAATTCCATTTATTACTTATTGCAGCATGACAATTACCCTAATATTTAATAACTTAAAAGTATAATGAACATTTATTGTCTTATAACTTCTGTGGTTCTATTTGGCTGTCTTATTGGTGCCTCATGAGAAATAACCAGACTATACTATAACCAGAAAAACATTTACTCAAGAACAGGAATCGTGACTTGGTTCAGTGACCATGGGGCAGTCCCTAACGTGCCTTCTGTCAGGGTCATAGAGGAGTTTTAAAGGATCAGGTAGGGAGATAGTCTCAGGTCATTTGTGGTGAGATTTTTGGATTGATCCATGAATTCATTTTTCTCTGGTCAAAAAAGTCTTCAGACAATGTGGAGATCTGCTGTCAAGAGTAGCAGATAATCTCTTGGACTTTTTTTTTGTAGTCACCAAATGACTGAGTCAGGATGTTTGATTTTCCACTTAGAAGTCTCAACATGGCACTTCAGAGACAAGATGGAGTCTGTTTAACTGAAAACAGGATCTACACTGGCTATTTCTAACTCATGATTTCTCATTAGATTGCATTAGATCGCTAGCAAATTGGTACTGATACAGCAAGAACCTCAGTTTCTTGTTGCAGGATTTTTCCATAGGGCTTTTTGAACAACCTATGACATAGCACCTAGCTTTTTGCAGAGTAAGTGATCTAAGAGCGCAAGACAGAAAATGACGCATTTTTTATGACTAGCCTCACATGTTACACATTGTCATTCCCCCAGTAGTTGAATGCCTTTTTTGATAACTTTTTTTTTGTGTGTGGTAAAGTATATATAAAATTTCACTTACCATTTTAACCATTTTTAGGATCACCTTCATTTTTGCAATATCCTATTGGTTACATAGATTGTTCATTGTGAGTGGATATTACCTAGGGACAAAGGTCTTTGGGAGCTGTAGACTGATTACTACACCCTGAGAATTAGGCAAATACTCTGCTTTTTAACAAAGTTTCTCCCATAAATCTTAGCATACATGGATGCCCTAGCCTGAAATAAACAGTGGTTGACAAGAGGTGATTTTCTAATTCCGTTTTCCTTCTGCATCCATTAGTTGGCACTCTACTATAAATTGGAATTTCCCTCGCTTTATACCTTTCTTCATCCATAATGAGAAAGGTAGGCATCTACTGAGGAAATTAGTAAGTAGCTGTACATCCAGGGGGGAATTAGGAAAGACTGTATTTTTGGAATCCAATGGAAGTGAGTATTTTAAGAACAAGGGTCAGTGTTAGATGCATGTGAAAATTCATATAAGGATAAATATATGTTCTTTGGTTTTAATACCAAAGAAGTTGTTGAGGAAAGGAGCTTCAGTTTTCTGGTGGGAGAAACTGATGCTGGTAAATGATTAAAGTAAGTATGGAGAAGTGTAGGTAGCAAGAATATTTAACTCCTTTAAGAACCTCAGATAAGAGAGAAACAGGGCAATAACTGGACAATATGTGAGATTCAGGTATAATCATAGTGTTGGACAAGAAGAACCCTGTTTAATCCTTTTTTATAGGGGAAAAAAGAAAAAAGGGATGTAAGTGAATAACTTGGTCACCTAGCTAATGGAGCAGAGAAAGTAGGTGTCGGCAGAGTCCTTAGGGAGATATTGCTAGACAGATTGAATATTAGGATAGAGAGACAAGTACACTTGACATTCAACAACATGGGTTTGAATTGTGGGAGTCCACTTATGGCTTATGGGGCTTTTTTTTTTTTTCTGTCTGTGGGTTGTGTATTCACAGATTCAACTGACCATGGATGTCGGTTGGTTGATTCCACCGATGTGGAACCTGAATATACAGAGAGCCAACTATAAGGGACTTGAGAGTACCCCCTAACCCCCACATCATGCAAGGGTCAAACTGTAAGTTGTTTCCAAAGATGTTTAACGTAGGGGATCATGAGGGTTAGATAATATATATTTGTGAAACTAGGGAACAAGGGGGCATAAAATTTGGGAGAAATGTTGGAGCAAGACCATTGAGAACACAGAACAAGCAATGATAGTATAAATCAATGGCCAGGTGTGCAAAAAGAATGGATCATAGTCGTACAGTATTTCACTGGACTGTTTTGGCATCAGCTGTTGGGAAATAGTTCTCTATGGGTATCTTCCATTGGTCCACATATTATAATTAGAGGCCCTGACTCTTTTATTCCAGACTATCTTTTCAGAGTTGTTTGTGTAAGGCATAGGCTTGGAAAATCCAGAGCAAAGGGCAGATTTTCATTCTGCCATATAAGATAGAGATAATATGTCTTTCTGCTAATTAGCAGGCATGCTTACTGTTCAGAATTGGGTTCCCTAAGTCCGGGATTCCTCTCTTGTAATTCAACCCACTTTGTGTGCAACTGTCATCTGGCCCTCTTCAGGTCATTGTGTCAGAATTGGAGTTTGGGGAGCCACATATGTTGACACTCTTGTTACTGCTATTGCTGTAATAAAATCTTTTGTGTTCAAACGGGGAGCCTTTGTTGTCTTTAGGCATCCGTTATATTAGCGGGCAAAATTGTTAGCTTTGTGATTTTTGGTGCAAGGTATGATTAGAGGCATACTGAAGGAGAATCATAAGTGAAAGTCATTAGAATTGAGGCTTTTTAGGGGCTGGGATGGTTGTCCACATAGGATTGACCTTATCTGGGTGACACACCCACTCTTGTGGTCAGGGATATTGACAAAAACTATGTTGAATGTCTTAGCAAGATCATATGGAGTAGGGAAGAGTTACCTAAAGAAAAATAATCACCATACAAAATCAAAAGATATCTCTTAGTAAATGAGAGCCAGGATTTAAAACCAAGCATATGCCTTACTCCAAAGTATCTGAATATTTTAAATTGATAAGTATTTCTACCTTTTACTTGGAGGATTAAAAATCACATTTCTTTGAAAGTTAAAGTAGATGTATAACAAATTCGACTTTTTTAGAGACGTATTAGTATAAATGGTGAAGATTTCACATGTTCTAAAGGAAATACTAATAGAAAGAATCTCTTATGAATCCTCTACTGTGTTTGATGAAGTTCTTATTTAGACTGATTAGTGTTTGGGAGAGGAGATTTATAGAGAGCCTGTAACTTAAAGAGGTAGGAAGCTTATCAAGAGGACTAAAAAATGGACATTACAACTACTTATGAATAACTTTGAAATTTTGCTTGAATATAGATCTTGAAGACAAATATTAATACAGTGTATATCAATTAAATGGCTTGTATATAAAGTGGAAATTTATGACTAACTGAATTGATTGAAGTTAATTTCTTTATTCACTGTAGTTAACTTTAAAGGTTGAGAACTGCACAGAATGTAAAGACTGCTTAAATTCTTTAGGTATTTAGAGTAATAATTATTTCTGTTTATGCAAATATTTGTTATTTATGTTAAATCATCTATTTTAATTTCCTTTTCGTAGATGAAGTAAAGGACCATCTAGCCAAAGTTACATATTTGGGGCATAATAGTGAGAAAGCCCAGAATATGTCTTTAAACTTTCGTGCCCTTCTCTTTTGTATGTTTCAGAAAAATGTAACTTAAAGCAGTGAATGATAATAAATAGCTATACATTTTCTGAATAACTGATTAATGACTATATTTCATCTAATCTGATGTGCACTGATGGTAGGATGCTCATTTATTTTATATACACTAAGAAAGAAGAAAGGATGCCAATTAAACTGTGACACAAAATCATCACAATATACATCCCAGTTAAAGAGATTTTATTTTACTTTATACTATTAACTCTTTTTAAAAATCATTTATTTTGTTACATCATTAAGTTACAGAGATTTTTAAAGTTATAGAGATTTTAATTTAAAAATTAAACAGTTTAAATTTAAACTTTCTTAGAATATTTAAATTTAAAGTTTTAAATTTAAAGTTTCTTAGAATCTGTTAAACATGGCATATCAGGAAAATTAAAGTTCATATCCTTTTGCCTGATAGCTAGATGTAAGGTTAAATAAATATACGTGTAGTTTTACTACACGGCTATTTGTAGTAGCTAGCACTGAGAAATGATATAAATAAACAGTCATAGATGAAAAGTAATGGCACTTGTGAAGAATGGCTTGGTATCTTATGCCTCACTTTATTCATCTGTGTGAAGGTAATGTTAATACTTAACCCCATAGGTGATTGTAAAAATTAAGTGTAAAAAATTACAATACTTGTAAAAAGTCATGGTATATATTAAAATACTAACTGAAAAGATGATTGTGTGTGTGTGTGTGTGTAGATATATATGTATATATATAAATTATGTAATAGCATCTTGGTGTTAGTTAATGCTACATTTAAACCCATGATCTAAACGACAAATAATGTACAAAAGGGTTTGTAAGACAAATAAAGATACAGTATACAAAATTGTGTATTTTGTTTATTCCCATTTTTACCTAAGATTTTTATATAAAAGACTTGGAGAAAATTCATCAAGATGTTAACAGTTATAGTTAGAACATATTTAGTATTTTTACTGTGTTTTTTGAGTGTATTAGTATTTCATACAATTTATATGGCACTTTATTTTCACATTTGTGTCTTAAAAATTTTTTTTGATATTATAGAAAATGTGCTTTGAGTGCTACAGTGAGCAGTTAGATATGTTCAACTTGAATTAAACAGTTGTTGACATTTTACCATTTGATTTCATATTTGCACATATACATAAAGTATGCAGAGATTTAAAAATTTTATTTTTGTGTACGCTTTTATTTATTTATCTATCATGTATTTAGACTCACATTGTGACACTTCATTTCTTAGTAGGCATGTATCTCCTAAGAAGGCCGTAGCTTCCACATAGTTGTAATGTAATAATCTTTCCTAGGAAACTTAACATTAATATGTAATATGACTATTATCTAATATACAATCCAAATCCAGACATTTCCTTTTGTCCCAATAATGTCCTTTATAACTGGTTTATAAAGAAACTGATCCAGGATTCAATCAAGTATCAAATACTGGTTTTATTTTTATGTTTCCACTCTTACTCTAAAACAGTCTCCAGGTCTCTCTACCCTTTGTGACACAGACATTTTTGAAGAGTCCAGATCTCAAATGGGATATCCTATTTATTGCCTCCTGAGTAGATTAATGTTAAATATATTTGCTAGAAATACCTCATAAGTGGCGTGTTGTTTATAGTACATATATCCTTTTAAAAATGGTATCATGTCCTTTTAGTGGAGATTATGCTTAGAAACCTTTTCTCTTTGGTATGGGTCTCTTGTCCTAGAATGGTCTCCAGTCTGAAAGGTTGATTTGAAATGCCAAATCAGTGGGTCTCTTGTATTTAGCTTGTTAAGTGCAAAACTCTCCTTTATTTTAGCTCTGGACCTCACTGCTTACCAGTGGATACTGATGATGATTTTGAGTTGTCTTGTTGCTTCCTTCTCCCCTCACAATTGCTATTACAATGCAAGACTTGTGGCTCTTTGTTTCTAGCTGCTTGAATTTTAGGTTTCATGGTGATACTTAAATACTTGATTTGTTGTAAATATTATTCATGGGTTTTTGGTTTTCCTGTTAGTTTTTTTTAAATGTTTGGATTCAGAGGGATTGAGAAGTTACACAGCTCACACCATCTTACCTTCCCTCCTTATTTTAATTTTTGTTATTTTAAAAGGGATTTTCTCTACTATTATATCTTCTTTTGTTGTCTGCAATATGAATGCAATATGAATATCCAGAAGTAGTATAAAGGAGTTTTATAAGACTATCAGATTTACTATCCATCTGCAAGCTGTTTTCATTATGCAAAATTGAAATGAAATAGTAATACCTTGTCACTCCTTCACCCACATACCCAGCAACCAGCATTCTACTTTGTTTTTAGGAATTTGACTTCTCCAGATTACTTATTTAAATAAAATCTACAGTATTTGTAACTTTTTGTGACCCACAAATTCTACTTAGCATGCTGTCCTCAAGTGTCATCCCTGTTGTGGCATATGTCAGAGTTTGCTTTTTTTAAGATTGACTGTTCTGTTGTATGTATGTACCACATTTTACTTACCCACTTATCTGTTGATGGATACTTGGGTTGCTTTCATGTTTTAACTGTTGTGAATAATGGTGCTATGAGCATGGGTCACAAATACCCCTTCAACATGCTGCTTTCAGTTCTTTTGTATATATGCCCAGAAATGGAATTGCTAGATCACAAGGTGACTCTGTTGTACTGTCTTACACAGCAACTAAATTATTTTATATTCCCACCAAGAGTTCCAAATTCCCCGTTGTCCTCACCAACATTTTTTTCTCTTGAGTAGTTTTGTGCCCTCTTTCTAAGTTTCCTGGTCTTTGGCTTTTATGTTTATCTCTTTTGGACTGATTGTTGTCAAATGGAGTATAATGTTTATTGTCTTGTTAGTTCTACGTTAGAGGAAAAGTGAGAGAGGAGTATATTCAAATGTACATTTTTGATTTTTAGTATAAGGTTCTAGACTACACTTCCAGTATTACTTTATGCACTGATGAAAATGTGTTATTCTTTATAGCAGCTGTTAGTCACATCTGCCTATAGAGCACTTGAAATGTGTCAGATGCTGAGGTATTGATATTTAATTGATTCCGTTTTAATTAAATAGCCACATATTGCAAATAGATATTCTGTTGTACAGTGTAACTCTGGAAAATGAGGGCCTGATTGTTCTGAATAACTATGTTTTTTCAAGTTATAAAGCATTTTTATTTGCATTTTTATCTTGTTTAACAACTAAATTGTGAAGTGTATTACTTTCAGTGGGAATCAAATAGGCACTAACAAGTTTTAGGTCACCCAATAATATATAAATAATACTTTGTACTACTAAGTCGGGCAACATATAGACTACAACATTTTTTAAATGAAAAAGTATGAATATAGGGCCTCCCTCGTGGTGCAAGGGGTTAAGTCTCAGCATCAGGAAGCTATCCACAGCTGCACAGAGTTCGGTCCCTGGCCAGGGAGTGTCCCACATGGTGCAGCCGATCTCTCCTGTCTCAGCCGTTGTTCCCCTCAGCAGTGTATTTCAGTCAGTCTGCCTGTTCTGCTCCCCACTCTGTCTTTGGTGAATCCTTTCACCGCCCCCCCCCCAACACCACCCCACCACTCCACCTACATCCCAGCTCTTGTATGCATAAATAAATAAATTTTAAGAAAAATATGGGGCCTCCCTGGTGGTGCAACAGGTTAAGCACAGCACTATGAAGCTATCCAGAGCCACTGCAGTGTGAGTTCAGTCCTCAGCCAGGGAGATTCCCACATGGCGCAGCAGACCTCTTCTACCTCGCCCACCGCTCCCCTCAGCAGTGTACTTAGTCTATCTGCCTGTTCTGCTCCCCACTCTGTCTCTGGTGAATCCTTTTACCACCCCACACCTCTGGCCTGCACCCCAGCTTGTATGCATAAATAAATAAATCTTAAAAAAAAAGTATGGATATAGCAATAGTTTATTCTTAATTGATCAATTATTAGCAGAATCTACTTGGGAAAATGAGAGTTGCCTAATATGATTCTATGTAATTAAGTCAGTGACTCATTTGATGTTTTTACTGGCTAAATTCTTGTGTAGGCCTTTTTTTTTAAACTTTAAAATTCATATATAATAACTGTAATGTAAAAAGCAAACATAAGGTTAGTATTGGTTTCTGAAATTGAGGACTACTAGCTTAGTTTTAGAGTGAATGGATAAAATGAAAATACAAATAAATACACAGGTAAGTCAGAGTAAGATAGGACCAGTGAGAGGAAGGTACAAGTGTTTATGGAATTTCAGTAGAAACTTACTGTGAGGCAGTAGGAAATGCTTAAATGGAAGAAGTGGTATTTGAGAAAACTCTTGAATTTTGTCAGTGATTTTTCTTTACAAGATGTGAGGGGACAGTGTTCTCAATAACATGAACAATATTTTTAGAGTGCAAAAGTTGAGATTATTTTCAAAATGGAGAAGGTTCGTATTTTTAAAAGATTGGGTAGGGAAACTGGAATGATGAGCCTAAAAAAAAACCCCACAGGTTAGACCATTTATGGCAATGCAATAAGAGGAGCTTACATTTAATAGTGATCTGAGGAATATTCTTCACCCAGTGTTGTATGAGGTGACAGAATTTGGAAACCACTTTGATGACTATTAGTTCTGTATTTAGCATTTAAGTTTTGATTGTATTCTCCATTAAAAGTGGAATTTTCTTATAAGTCTTATCTTTTAAAGTTGTACTCACCTTCATATTGTCAGTGTGTATGTGCTAAATAAATAAAGTTTTTACATAATAAGAGATTGAAATAAGACCAGTTTGTATGATGATGATGATGATGATGATGATGATGACGACGACCACCACTGCAGTAACAACAAAGGAATAAAACATATTTACTATTTACTTATGTTAGACACTATTCTAAGTACTTTACCCATGTTAACTCATAATCCCTAACAACAAACTTGTGATAGGTAAGTACTGTTACTTTTTATTTTACAGATGGGAAAACGGGCATAGATGTTCCAGATGTACAAGCTAGTATAGTTGGTAAGATAGACTGAATTTCAGCCCATAGAGTCTGGCTCTCAAGTCTATGCTCTTAACCATTATACCATGCTGCTTAAGTATGTTAATGCTGCTTAAGTCAGATTAATGTCTAAGCTGAGTTTAAAAACTATATGGATGGAATGACATGGGAGATTATATTCAAGATGCAGAAGGAATAAAATCTGTATGACCAGGTTATCTGTAGTAGTAGAGAAACATATAAAGTACATTGTAGCGTTGGGGTAAGTCACAGGCTGTCTTCACTGGAGACAGTAGTGTAAGTAGGGAGTAAAAGAAAAACAGGTTTGTGAACACTATAAAAAAGGAGAAACTGATGAGTCTGATTTTAATCACATTAAGATTAAGGTACAGTGGAATTGGAAACATTTTAAGGGCAGTTAGAAATGTGAATCTGGAGTTTAATACAGTTTACAGGCTAGATGTTTGATCCAAATAAATGAAATTATCAATATTTTAGAAGCTTGTAAATATCAGTAGATTGATTTGATAGTGAAAGAAAATATCAGAAGCAGTGTTTACAGACTTAAATCATGAAGCTTTACTTGGAGTAGTGACTGAGCTGTTCACTTACTAAGATACAATGAAAGGGAGAAACAGTTTGAAGCATCTTCTACCCCATTGCCATCAAACTTTTTTTTTTTCCTTCTTAAAAACATTACTTTGTTTGGGTCTCCTTTGTGGTGCAGAGTTGAAGTCTCAGCGCTATCAAGTTATCACCAGCCGCTGTGGCATGATTTTGATCCCCTGCCAGGGAGCTAACCCACATGGCGCAGCAGACCTTTCCTGTTTCACCTGCTGCTCCCCTCAGCAGTGTATTTCAGTAGATTCACCTGTTCGGCTCCCCATTCTGTATCTGGTGAATCCTCTCAGCTCCCACACCTATGGCCCCCAGTTTGTATGCATAAATAAATAAAAATAAATCTTAAAAAAATTACTTTGTTTTCTCCACAGCACACTTTAGGAGCAGTGGCCCAGAGAAAATGGGGTAGGAAGTAAACTGTGTTTATAGTGATAGTGGGGGCAGTACATCCCACAAGAGGAAGGAAGGGATGGTTGCTTTGCAGAATCCCTTACAGTTTCTGACTTGGGCACACACCAATATCAGGGACTCTTGAGATCCAGCTCTGTGCTGGATAATGGGGTGCAGAGAGTTGTTGCCCAGGATATAGAATGCACTGTTGGAGAACCGCAAGAGTGGAAGTACAGAGCAAGGTTATTGGCTTGTGCTGAGGCTCTCAACTCTGAATCAAATGAGGGAAAAAAGTTGAGTCACCTGTCTCTTCCTAGAAGAGGCTACTACCAGAGGTGGAGAGAGGGTTATTCAAAACACCAGCTTACTTCCTATCTCAAGGCTGGAAACAACAATGCATGAAGTATTTTTTATTTTTATTTTTATTTTTTTTAAATTGAAGTACATTGGTTTGCAACAGTGTATATAATTCAGAAATAGAGTATTACACTTCTTCACCACACTTCACCCATCATCCAAGTACCCAAAGTCCTTCACCATAGTCCATGTACAATAAACTAGAATTTAAGAATCTGTTAATGACAGGAGCAAACACCCCAAGATAAAGCTGTGTGCTAGAAAAGAAAAACAACTCCGGACTAGTGGCCTCAGATCAACTATAATCTGTGCCTGGCATTGTATCTACTGTTCAAAATAGTCTAGAGTGGTAACTGACATGAGACAATAAGAGAAACTAAGATCAAAGAACTGACCTAGAGCAGGGAATCACTATGAATCCTTACCAGGTAACTTGGTACCTATATCATATTAGGAAACTTGAATACCTGACGCCAACTGGAGGTGATTGCTTGGTGCACCATGGGCTCTGGTCCTCTTTAATACCTAATACCCATTGCAAGTACCAGTTCTCCACTTACTTCAACAGATACAAAGGTAACAGCTTAAAAGATACCTTATTACAAGCTATAAAAACTGAAAATGAAGAGACAGAGGAACATGGCATAAATAACTGGTCCACAGACCTCTGAGAGGAGTATTAATCCATCAGTACTGAAGAGGGGTTCAGTGTAACAACCTAAAGGTAAGCCATAAAAAAAAGGATATAAAAATAGAAACATAAAACAGCAGAAATAGCACCATGAGGTAGTTCCAATAAGAAATAATGGAGCTAAGAAATACTATGTCCAAATTAAAAATACAATTGAAGGCCTAGCAGTAGACACCAACAGAAATGGAGAGAATTAATGAACTTGAAAGTACAATGTCAGAGAACACACAAATAGACCAACATAGAGGAAAAAAAATTAAAAACTTGGAAATAGTATAAGGGCCCTTGGGGGATAATCTAGAGAAATAACATCTATATCATGGGGTTCCTAGAAGGAGAAGAGAAAGAGAAAGGCATAGACTCTTTAAAGAAGTAATTACTAAAAACCATCTCAGTCTTTGTAGTCAACTAGATGTCATGTTCTAAGAAACCCAAAGAACTCCAAACAGACAGACACAGACTAAGACACATTATAACAAAGCTGTTGAAAGTCAGTGACAGGGACTGAATACTAAAAACATCAACAGGAAAAAAGGGGTGACATATTAGGGAACACCAGTCAGACTGACAGTAGACTTTTCAGTAGGAACATTACAAGCATGAAGGGATTGGCAGGAGATTAAATTTAAAGTACCTAAAGAAAAAGACTTCCAGCCCAGAATCCTTTACCCTGCAATATTAACGTTCAAGACAGAAGGAAGAAAAAACCAGTATGAAAGATGAAATATAACCATTTTCAACAAAATGGAGTTTGTAAGAACTGTGTAGTAAAGCGGGTGAGATGATTAAAAAAAAAGTAGACATTTACATAGTAGACAATTTGACAGTGTAAAATACTTTAGAAAACTAACGGATACCAGTGAACACTGATTCTCTGAGGTTAAGAGGAAGAGGGGAGGAAAGGGACAAGGGATGGGGGGAGTTGGCGGTAAGAAAAATAAAAAAGGGGAAAAAATTAGAACTACTCACAGATTAAAAAATAAATTCATTATTAATTCCTTTATGTACTTACATAGTTTGTTTCTTTGCCTTTTCCAGTCTTAATACATGCTCACATTACTGACTTTATGGCCCGCTGCCTCCGTCTGTAAACCAAACAGTAGTGCATTACTTTGATCATTCTTCCATAGGTATAGCTCCCTTTGACTGTCTTGTGCCTCCTCCTTTCACGTTTTAGGAGCCTTGTACTTTCTTTGAACCCACCCAAATAATCCAGGATTATCTCCCTGTCTCAAGGTTCTTTATTATTTACATTTGCAAAGTGTCCAGACACATGAGGTAACATTTACCTCATTTAACATTTAGATTCTGGAAATTAGGAGTTGGATCTCTCTGGATGCCATTATTTTATTATCACAGACTAGTATTGTTTTGTGCTATAAGAATGGCCTGAGCTCTACCTCCTTTCAGAGTGATGACTTACATTTTTTTTTGTCATTTTAGCAAGTACTGAGATTGAGTAGCTGCAGCAACCTAGTGGATACCATTGTGTTCAACTTAGTTGAAATAAGCCCGCTGTTTAGGGAAATCTCTAAATTGAGGTCCATATTAATTTGAGAGCTTTGTATCATGGAGTGCAGTTAACTATCACCTTTAAAAAAATTTATGCATACAAGGATTGGGCTTTAGGCCAGAGGTGCAGGGCCGGGTGTGTGTGTATGTGTGTGTGTGGGGTGGGGTGGGGGGGGCGCGGGGAACGGAGAGAGAGAGATAGGATTCACCAGAGACAGAGTGGGGAGCAGAACAGGCAGATTGACTGAAATACACTGCTGAGGGGAGCAGGAGAGGACTGCTGTGCCATGTGGGTTAGCTGTGTGGGTGGGAATCCAACTCATGCTGCATTGGCTGCTGATAGCTTCTTAGTGCTGAGACTTAACACCTTGTGCCACCTGGGAGACCCAGCTGTCACCTTTTGATATAAAACTGAGATGCTGCTGAGTGAGACCAGGTCAGTTGTGACCTTTGAATATGCCATTCCCATTTAACAACTATAGTGTGCTATAATTTGCGGCATACTTTCCAATGCAAACAACAAAGAATGCATATTTGCAGGATGGCTGATGTAAATGACCAAATGCAATGTCAAAGTGAGTCTTATAGAACCTCTAATACCTGAAGTGTTCAGCAAGATGCTCGGCTTTTTTGATGCTGGGGTTTTGAAGAGACCTGCAAGAAGAGTTAGACATTGTCAATTCACTCACATAGTTCTAAGGCACTTTACTGTTGGGCAGGTCCATGAATTTTATTTGGGATTTTCCAGCCAGCGTTTCTGGGAGAGGTGTGATAAAATGCAGAGCTATTGAGACAGGTGTTTCTTACCAACCGCTAGTGAAAGTTTTGGAAATCAGAAGATAGAAACACTTGCACTAAATTCTGATGTACCTATTTGTGGCAAATGGCAAGGGAACTTGGGTTCTCTTGTGGAAGCAGTACGGAGTAGAGGCTCAGCCACTTACATGTGAACCTATCATGATCTTTGGGTGTGAGTGTTTTGGCAAAGAAGGCATTGTCAGAGTCTGGGACAACTAAGCACTTTCAGTTTTTGTTAAGGATTCAGTCTGCAACAGCTGAAGCTATAAAAACAAGTACTAACTATAGTTGAGAACAACTCACTATAAACTTCCAGATCTTTATTTCACTGGCCTTTCAAAGCTTTTGTGTTGTGATATTACTTCTTTTACTACCCTTGCTACTTTAAGTTCTTGGTGAAGGCTGTGGTTTCCCTTTTACCTTCTGGAATTTTATTCTGCTTCTGTTGGTTTGGGGAGCACTCTATAGCCTATTATTTCCTGATGGGGAGAATTCCCTTGGCACATATGGGATGGGTAATAATAATCATATAATGGGTTTGCAAAACTTTTCGGGACAGATAGTAAATATTTTAGCATTTGCAGACCCCAAACAATTCTTGTCACCTATTATTATTATTTGTTTTTTTATTTTTTAGTAACTTTAAAAATAGAAAAATTATTGCTAGCATGGGTGCCAGAGTTTTTGGACTCCTAATAATAATGTATCAGTTTCACTATACCTTCAGGTATATCAAAAGTACAATTAATTGTTGGAAGGCCTGGCTAACAGTGTAATGTTATCATCTAAGCTAACTGAGACTCCACTGAATCCTGGCACCTTTCTTTTTCCCCATGGGTCCAGGTGGGATAGAAATCTGGTTCTCTGTGTGTGATAGAACCATAAAAATTTGTGTGTCTTCTCCAAATTTGCTAGTATACTTGGATGGCTACATGTGATCTCTAGTCATTTTTTTCTTCCTAAAGCAATTGAGACTTAAAGCATGAGCAAAAGTTAGAGATTGTGGGGGTAGAGAGTAGCTCTACATCATTAAATAAACCATTATGTTTACTTTCAATTCTAAGGGGCATAGTAGATGCTTGTGGGTCAGCCAAATAAGTTTTCCCCATTTCAGCATGCACTGTGCTCTATGTTGAGTGGTAACATCCTCATGGGTCACATTTATTTCAGCCTTGGGTATCCTTTGACTCAAGAGCCAGTCTGTACCCTCTGACTGAATTTTGCATTCTGCTGGGTCTGCTTTGGAGTGCTCACCTTAATCTGTTACCCTGTTATTAAAACAAACTCTCAAGTTTTCACTTAATTTTAGTAGGGGCTGGTTTCATAAGCCTTTTCAGGGTAGAATTAAGCTTTCATATTTTCCATTGGGTTTCCTTTATCACACTAAATGCTTTATTAATATTGTAAATCCAATCTGGGATATTAAGATCCTTAATAGTGGTCAGAGTGTCAGCTCTAATTTTCAGTCAACCAGGGCAGTTGGTCTTTCTCTGGAAACTCTTCCTGAGAGGACCAAGAACCATCACAAAATCCTGACATCTTTTACTGTCATTTCTAAATAAATTTAAAGTTGGCGAGATAGACTGCAGGGTGTTGAAGTGGAAGAAACTGTTGCTATTCTGCTTTAATGTACATAAAGTGCCTTATCCCATCTCACTTCCCAAGTGAAACTAGTCTGAGTTCTTATGATTTGTCTGATTGCTGCCCACAATAGTTGTTTGCCAGTTTCCCAACTTTCATATTCAGTGAGCATTTCATGCGAGCATGTCTGTAACTTACCTGAAAAGGGTTGGAACCTCTGTCCACTGAGGGTGAGTCTTAGTATTAGTTATTGTACAGTGGGGTGAAACTGAAGCCAACTGCCAAGTTGACAAAAGAGTCCTCCTACCTGAAAGAGATTTAGCAACCACCAGAACATCATTTGGGCAGCTCTCTTTGAATGTATTTCCTGGTACTCAGCTTGCAACCACTTCCTCAGTTCCTCCTCATTATCAGCAATAAAATGAAAGGCCATTTACTGCCTGGTTGATCATAAAATTTACTCCATGTTTGTACCCATTCTTATAGATTTTCCTCAAATCTCATTAATCAGCCCATGAGGCCCTTTATTCTTCCTCTTTCAGAAAGCCATTTCTCTAACACCATTAATTCTCATTACTGCACGTGTCAAGAACTGTGAAAGAGGTCTATGACTTTACATTACTTACAAGGTAACCAGCTAGAAAATAGGAAAATTTTGGGTTAGAGATCATACTGCAATAGCAGTAGCCTAAGTATCAGTACTTTTGTACCATTACCAAGTTTTTTTGTACCATTACCATGACCCAGTTTCCATACAGCAACACAAAGAGGAATAGATGGCATCTGATTGTGCAGTCTGTTGCATTACAGTAGAGGAACTCTGAATTCAGGTCATCTGAAACTTTTGTAATGGACATGGCTGCCCTTTGCAGGTAGATACTCTGTCTTTTAAGTCAGTTCATTACACAAACATTATATAAAACTTGAAGAGGTAGTCCAGGTCAGTGGGCCACTTGTTGCCTCACTTGGCAAGAGTGCAGAAATAATAGACTTGTGGAATTGTCTCTTAGTACATAACAATTCTCAAATTATAGGTGGATTAATACAGTGTTTGTCATTTACAATTAAGTCCAAAGCAAGTGTTCTTGATTGGCAGATAACTTTCTTCCAAGCTTTGAATGAAGAACTCATTTTCCTTCCATCTTGTAATTTCCCCCTTTCATTCTACTAAGTTTAAACTACATTAAATCTTGCTGTTAAACATTCTTTTTCAACATTTTTTTCCATAGTATATTTTATGTTTGGAGTACATATTCTATTGCTTTGTTGGAACTCATGTTAGAATTATGTTTTACTTAACATGGGGCAGTTTTGAAAAATGTCTTTATGGTGAGCTGTGTTGACTTACAGGTTGAGACTTTTTGGCTATCTTTTGCATACTATGCTCTTGTGTTTATTTTGTGATTGCCTGAAACTTTTTATTGTTATTATTTATGCTTGGGAGACTATAGACACTTGCTCCACTATAATTTAGGTAATTTCTTGACTCTTTTCTCACCACTTTTGAGACTAGGGTTTTGAGGGTTAAATATTTTGCCTTCTTCTGAATCCAGACGGAATGGTAAGGGTTCCATATAAAAGCTCAGGTGGGGCAGGATCAGACTCAGATCTCTTTTCTCATATTTGATAAAATGTTTCTTGTTTTTTTTTTTTTAAATCTCTTGACTCTGAGGGGTACCTCATTTCTATGAGAGAATATCCTGTTATTTTGTATAATTCATCCTTAGCCTAGATCCTTTACTTTAGAGTGTTCACCCCTCCTACCTCCCCTCATCACCAGTTTTTTCTATTTATGTCCTAAAGTCAGTATTACACTATATGCAGAAAACCACCAATTAAACTGCAGGAAAACAAAGATACGATTGCCTTTCTACAGATTTGTGGGTTTGGTGATACTTTGAGAATTTTAAGGAATTGGAAGCAGGATTAGTGCATGAAATCCATAGCTCAGTCCAGAGCAATTTCTGCTCTTTGTAAAATCTTCTGTTTCACTACTTGCTTGTCAGTTTTTGTTTAATGCATTATTATTTACCTCTGCTATCCCCCTAATTTCGGTTGCTTTTGGGTTTGTTATTTGGTTTGTCATTTTCACTGGTTTTTGTTAGTTTTTTACTTATTTACGTTGAAAAAATTTGATGTGATTTCAAATCACCTTTTAAAGTACTGGGAATTATTTGAACATAGACATTCTTCCCTAGCTAGAAATTTACTCAGTTCTAACACAGAATATTGAGTTATCTTAAAATAACTCTTATTTGTTTTCTGTCTTGTGTTACAGTTAAATATTAATATCTTTTTTTTTAATGGCTTAAAACATTTATTTCACAGTTTCTTGGGTCAGGATCTAAGCATGGCTTAGCTGGTGCATCTGGCTCAAGTTTCTCACAAGGCTGCAGTCAAGGTGTTGGCTGGGGCTGCAGTCATCCGAAGGCTTGACTGGAGAAGAATCTGCTTCTCAGATCACTCACATGGATGTTGGCAGTTCTTAGGTAATTGCTGTTGGTTGGATGGAGACATTAGTTCTTTACCATGTGGGTCTTTCCAGTTCACAAATTGGTAGTAGCTGTACCTGACAGAGGAGATGCCATGGTAAGGTGGTTTTCCCAGGCAAGACTTAGCTGTTTGCACTCTGGATGTGCTGACCCCTGCAGTTTCTCCAAATGTGGGAAAATACCGCTTAATTAACAGAGACATGAAGTGAACACATACTGTTGGAAAAATTGCGCTGATAGACTTGCTTGAAATGGGGTTGTCACAAAACGTCTATAAAAAAATCATTGGGTACTAGAGGCTGAGAAGTCCAAAATCAAGGTGTTACAGATTCATTGTCTGGTGATTCATAGATAGCTGTCTTTTTGCTGCGTCTTCACATGGCAGAGAGGCCTAAATATTAATTTCTAATATTAGGCTTCCTATCAACTCTTCTTGTCACTTAGTGATAGTGAAATTCTTTCCTTTATACTGGTGAGCCTTTGTTAATAATTTACTCTAGAATTTTTCTGAGAAGTAACCCCAAGCTCAATTATTGCATTTTTTCCCCTAGAATTTACTTTGTAATTTATCACAAATATTTCTGTTAGTGCTTCAGTGATTACATATATGCTCTTCAGAAGTCTGAGATAATCCATTTCCTCTGAATCAAAAGACTTGAACTTATTTTAAGTATTACCATACTGTCTTGTATAACATAATTGCAGTTTGAACTCTGGAAACACTGGATGTCTCTTGGTTGTTTATCTTGGTCTAATCTTAGGTTTAAAAACTTCGGTTTTATTGTTCTTACCTTATTTACATGAAAATAGTACTTTCTGTATCTAAAACTATCTACAAATGTAAACTTTTCTCTCCCTCCTCTTTATATCTTCCTTCCTTACCCACTTTGCTAAGATTCCATTTTAAAATTTCTCTATTTTTTCTTTAACTTTAAAAATGTCGGCCTTTTTTAAATTCTTGGAGGGGATATAGAAGAGTCCACTTTGTACTTGCTTAAGCTTCTTTTCACCTTATAAAGGTGAAATTACGCTATCAGAGAACATTTTTAAGTTTTTTTTTTAATACTTTTACAGTTGTCTTTCACATATTTATATTCTCTAGTGATGTATAGAAGTGCTTGATTTCCTGTAACTTGGGAACTATTTGGTCTAACATCTGATTGCTAGGTTAGAGAAAAGGAGCTGATAGTTCTTTAATAGTTGTATTGCACATTTTAACATTCCTATTGTTTAGTGATTCTTTGGTCCTTTTGTGAGTTATCTTTTGTTCATTGTTTTATGGCTTTTTTTTCTTTTCAATTTATGAAAAAAAATAATACTAAAATACAAAACGTAGAAACTTTAGTTATTTCCCAGTTTGTTTTTGCTTTTTAATGGTTTGTCTTAAATTTATGTTAGAAGTATTTTAATTTGAACAGCTAAACCTGCCTTTTTCCCTTTTTGAATTTTTGTTGTTTCTATGTGTAGAAAATCTTTTCCTTAAAAGGTTTTTATATGTATACTTCTGTCACTTTTTTCTATATATGGTTATTTTTTTCCCCCTTATTAAAAGATCATTCCACACAGATACTTTTCTACTTTTTTCCTTTTTAATTGAGGTAGGAACAGTGTACAACATTGTATATTTAGTACAGGTTCACACCTCTTCAAATATGTTTTACCATTCTACATCCACTACTAACGTACCAGTAATTCATCACAGTCTATTGGACTCGTTTGGATTCCATCCATAGGTAGTCTTGTGCCCATGACCTAATTTCTACAGTCAGATTCTGAGGAGTTGTTTTGTCTTTTTCTTCACTTTGTGTCATTATACTCTACATATGATATTATTTGGTATTTGTGTTTTTCCTCCTGACTTATTTCACTTACCATAAACCTCTTCAGTCCCCTCTATGTTGTCACATATGGCAACAGTTCACTTTTTTTTATAACTGAGTACTATTCCATTGTGTGTATATACCTCATTTTATTATTCTGTCATCCATTATTGGGTGCTTAGATTATTTTCACACGTTGGCTATTGTAAGTAGTGCTGCGGTGAAGATAGAAGTGCATATATCTTTTCAGCTTAGTGTTTTTATGTTGTTTGAGTAGACACCTGGAAGTAGTATTGCTGGATCATGTGGTAGATTTGTTTTAATTTTTTTTTTTTTTTTAGAACCTTCATACTTAACTTCCATAAAGGCTGGAGCAGTTTGCATTTCCACCAGCGGTGTGCAGGTTTTCCTTTGTCTCTATAGCCACTCTAACACTTGTTTCTAATCTTTTTGACGTAGGCCCTTCTCACAGGTGTGCGGTAGTTTTGATTTGCATTTGCGGTAGTTTTGATTTGCATTTCTCTAATAAGTCATGATAAGATTCACCATTGATTTCTGATTAACAAAAACTTCTGCATAAATTGGGGATAGAAGAAATAAACCTCAACATAATGAAGGCTACGTATGTGACCAGCCCAAAACTTAACATCATAGTCTATGGTGAAAAACTGAAAGCTTGTTCTCTAAGATCCAAAACAAGACAAGGATGTATACTGTTACCACTACTATTTAGCATAGTATTGGAGGTTCTAACTAGGGCAAGAAAAGAAAAGGAATCCAGTTGAAAAAGAGGTAAAACTATCACTAGTTGCAGATGATGTAAGTTGCACAGAAAACCCTAAAGTATTAGAAACAATAAATCAGTATAGTAAAATGGCAGGCTACAAAATCAATACACAAAAATCTGTTGCTAAAAGTCATTCTATGCATACACAGTTAACTAGAAGAGAAACAATTAAAACAATTCCATTTACAGTTTCATTATAAAAGAATCAAATAGGGCCACCCTGGTGGCACAGTGGGTTAAGGGTGGCACTATAAAACTATCCAGAGCCACTGCAGCATGAGTTTGATACCCTGTCTGGGAGAGTCCCACATGGCACAGCAGACCTCTCCTGCCTCGCCTGATGCTCCCCTCAGCAGTGTATTTCGGTTTATCTGCCTGTTTTGCTCCCCACTCTGTCTGGTGAATCCTCTCACCACCCCACACCTCTGGCCTACACCCCAGCTTGTATACATAAATATATAAATCTTTAAAAATTTTGAAAAAAAAAAAGAATCAAATACCTAGGAATAAACTGAACAAAGGAAGTGTGAAAGAGCTGTACAATGAAAACTATTAGACATTGTTGAAGGAAATAGACGACACAAAGAAATGGAAAGATATTCCCTGCTCATAGATAGGAAGAATTAACATTGCTAAAATGGCAATCTTAACCTAAAGCAGTATATACAGATGTTGTGCAATCCCTATCAAAATCCTAAGGGTTATTCACAGAAATACAAAACCTGTACTAAAACACACACACACACACACACACACCCCACGCACACAAAACTGAAATAGCCAGAGCACAATCCTGAGTAAAAAGGAAGAATGGAAGTGTTATGCTTCCTTCAAACTATACTACATTGTAGTTTAAACAACATGGTATTAGAATAAAAATAGACATACAGATCAGTAGAATAGAACTGAGAGCCAGAAATAAGCCCACACTTACATGGATAGTTAACTTATGACAGAGGTATGTAATAGAGAAAGGAAAGTTTCTTAATGGTGTTGTGAAAAGTGGACAGCCACATGTAAAAGACTAAAATAAGATAATTGTCTCACACAGTATACAAAAATTAACTTAAAATGGATTAAAGACTTGGATGTAAGATTTGAACCATAAAATACATAGGAGAAAACAGGCAAAACACTGCACGACTTTGGCTTCAAGGATATCTTTGTAGATTCATTTCCAAAAGCACGAGAATCAAAAATCAATATAAACAAATGAAACTACATCAAACTAAAGCTTCTGCACAGAGAAAGAAACTATCATTAAAAATTAAAAGACATCTCATTTAATGGGGGAAAATATTTGTATACCATACATCTGATGGGTTTAATAGCCAATGTGTATGAAAAATAGGCAACTCATAACCCAACAACAAAAGAAACAACCCAGTCAGAAAGGGGGCTTAAGATCTGAATAGACACTTCTACAAAAAAGATGTAGAGGTCACCTGCAGGCACATAAAAATTTTAAAAATATTTTCAAAAGAAATGACAGAAATTGGTGAGGATGTAGAGAAAAAGTAATATTCATGCACTGTTTACTGGACATACAGAGGAAAAATGCAAATAGCTAAAAGGTACATGAAAAAATACTCATCATTAGGGATTTGCAAACCTAAAAATCATAGTGAGATAGCACCTCATACCGGTGAAAATTGTCCATATCAAAATGATTAAAAATAAGTATTGGTGAGGGTGTGGAGAAAAAGGAACCCTTGTATACTGTAGGAAAGTGGACTGGTCTAACCCTTTTGCAAAATTGTATGAGGATTTCTCAAATACTGAAAATGGTGCTATCATGTGATCTATCAGTTCTACTCCTAGGTGTCTACAAAGAATGTAAAAACACTAAATTTGAAGGGATATGTGCACACCTGTGTTTGATTGCCTCACTATTTACAATAGCCAAGTTATGGAAACACCCTAAAGTGCCCAATGGCAAATTAGTGGATTAAGATGTGGTATATATGCATAGTGGGATATTACTCAATAAGAAAGATGAAGAGTTCCCATTTGCAATTACGTGAATAGAACTGGAGGGATAATGTTAAGTGAAGTTTAAGTCAGGAGGAAAAAGGCAAATATCAGATGGTTTCACTTAAATAAGGAATATTAGTAAATCAGAGTCAGAGAAAACCAAATCTAGAAATCTGATTGTAAAACTGAGTTTGCCATAGGGGTTGGGGGAGGAGGAAAGGGTGGCAAGCAAAAGTGGAGGGGGCACAATGGACTATTTTTAGAAGACTATGGGTACCTTGGCATTGGGTGTGTTGTGTCTAGTATAGTCATTCATCCCTATGCTGAAGTAGCACAGAAAGAGCCATATCAATTTGTAAACTTGAAGAGTTGGGATCCTATATTTCTGAAACATGTACTTTGTTGTAAATCAGAGTTCCCTTCGTTTAAAAAATAAGAAATTAAAAAGTTGTAAAATTAGAGCAAAAATGTCTTTTTCTTCCAGCCTCTTAGATTGTTTTAATTTTTATTTAACTCTTTAAAATAATCCATCTGGACTTTTTTTTTAATATAAGATACTTTTATCTAGATTACTCACCAAGATTTTTAATACTGTTATGAAATAATCTCAGTCTTTGCCTCCTGATTTGGAACCCCTTCCTTACGCTAAATATTCATATATAATTAATCTTTCCCTAGATTTTACTTTAGTTCTACTAATCTCTAAAATCATCCTACCTCTTTAGTAAAAGTCATTAGGTTTCTGTAATTCATATGTTGTGGAATGATAACATGGTTATAATCTGTGCATAGTTCTTCCATTCAACGCTTGCAATCCTCTCAGGATAAATTTCTTGATATATTGCATATGACATATGATATATCCTGTCACAGATGGATGAAGACTAGAGTTGTATTATTCCATGATTTGCTTTCTATTACCTTTTCATGTGTTTGTTTACTTGTACATACATGTGCATATTTTGCTTTTTACTCCCTGTACTCTCCAAGTTTTGTGGGTTTGTTTATCTTGCTATTCAAGGTCATTCTCTGTCAGGTTATCTCATATCTTGTATACTTCATACCCAGTATAAGAAGTGGAACATCAACTATGCTTTTTTTATGGGAGAAAGGCAGGGATTTAGAACTCTTAGACAAGGATCACTTGAACCTTGTAATTCATAAACTATATCATATATTTTTTCCCCAAAATGTAGTGTATGTTGCTTTTAATTTGCACCTTCTTTAACTCCCAGTTTTGGATGCTAGTCTTGTTATCTACCGTTGCTTGATAAACCACCCCATAACTTGTAATAACTTAAAATAGGCAGGGCTCAGCAGGTATGAGCTGGGTTTACTCAAGAAGTGACATTCAGCTGGTGGCTTACTGGGTTCAAGGTGACTTTATTCACATGTCTAGGGCTAGGTGCTGCAATCTGTAGGCTGCTTTTTCTCCATATGGTCTCATTCTCTACTTCACCTCTTTATCAGGAGACTATGAACTGGTTCTTCTACATGGTGGCTGCCTTCTACAGAGGGCAGAGGTGGAAGTCATCAAGATTTCTTAAAGTTGTCATCTAGATTTCTAGACTCACAGTCTTGTACATCACTGCTGACACATCACTTGGCCTAAATAAGGCACAGCTCTAACTCAGATTCATGGGTGTGGAGAAGAGGAGACCTTAGGTTGGGAGGAGCAATAACATCATATTACAAATGGAGGCATGATTTTTTGGTGGTCATTATGATCTATCACAAAGTTTTCTGAAAAATCTGGAAAGATAGTATCATTGTGTTACTTTATGTTTCTTTCATCACTAAAGTATTAACATTCCAGTCAGGAATTTAAAATGAATAGTGTCAGTACTTGGGTATTACAGTAAAACATCTATTTTTCATTTTTATGCTTTTTATTTTGGTGGTATGAAAACTCTTTTAGGGCAGATGTAATGATACCAGTTCTTTCATGCATTGAACAGATTAAGTGCTATGAATGGTTAAATTTATGAACCAAGAGAAATCAATACATTGAATGAACTGTTTAAATAGTAGTAAACTGCTGACACAATTGAGAAAAATACGGTTAAAATTTTTGACATTAAAGTTGGGCTCTTAATATGTCATTTCTTTTTTAATTAAACTCCTTATATTTATTTAATCAGTTTTAGCACCTTAAAGCAAAGCAGTAGACCATAGCTTTATCCAAATTATTTCTGTTAGAGATTACCAAGTCATCCATTTTTCTAAGTAAACCAGTAAAAAATTTCTTGTCTGAGTCTCTAGTCTGTTGTCATAGAATTCAATGCATGATGATGGAGAATCTGATACTATTATGATATTATAGTGCATGTGAAAGTGCTATGTGAATTTTAAAGTGTGGTTTATAAAATGTCTACAAGAAGTATTTGTACTTCTATCAGCTTGCCAGATAGAAATGTGGCAGATAATTGTAGACTTTGGTTTATTATATTTGGCTGGTCATGGTGATAGTGAAGCTAAAATCATTTAAAAATAACTTAACTGTAGTATTACTACATATTTTAACACTTAGTAATACATAGTTTTGTTTATAAAATAATATTTTAGCATTACGTATGCTATTAGTGTTTATATATAAAATACTATGATTATAAGAAGTGGATTTTTAAGTATTTTCCACAAGTATTTGTTAGCATTTCAACTTACTAAGTGCAATTATAAAATAATCTCATATTTATTGTGTTGTATATGGATCATTTAAATTTAAATCGGATTTTATGTCTATTCATTTTTAGAAATATAAAGAAAAGGACAAACACAAACAAAAACACAAGAAACAACCAGAACCATCGCCTACATTGGTTCCTTCCTTGACTGTTACAACAGAAAAAGTAAGTTTTAAGTGTCATATTTTGTTGCATAAAATAACTAGTAGTGTGCTGATTTTTATCTTTAAGAAGTATTTTTGTTACCTGTATCTTTGTTCCCTGTAATTTCTTCCACTTCTCTAACTCTACATCATACACTTTAGGATTTCCATTTACTGGTCCTTTATCCTTTCTTTTTATTCTGTAACTCCTTGCTAAAGAATGTTAAGTATGGATAATAAGTGTGTGGCATCATTGGCTTTAAAAAATAGAGCCATGGAGTGAACGTCATCCTTCCATGATTTTGAATTCTGGCTCTCCCACTTACTGTGCTCTTAGGTCACTTAACCTCTTTGCAACTCAATTTCATCTTCTCTAAAGTGGGGGAAATAACTATTGAAATTGAATACATGTAGTAATACATGCGTTACTACATGTATTAATGTAATACATGTATAGCAATTAGAATAGTGTGGTTCATAGTATTACTTAGCAAATGTTAAATATTATAAAAATTATTGTCATGTGGTTAATCTGAAAATGAATGGAAACAGGGATAGGTAGCTGGGACAGAGTAAGCCTGCAATGGGGGAAGGAGGACAGGGGCATGTGCAGGAGGAGATGAGGCCAAGGTAACTTGCCAACCTCATAAGACTGGATTAGCCAGTGGAAGGACTGTTTTTTAAGTTGAGTGAAAAGTAAGTAATTGGAGTCTTCTGAACTGAGATATGACAGTCTAACTTAGATTTTGAAAGGGTGTCTGACTGCTTCATTGTGGATAGACTATATAGAGAGTAAAGAATGAAAACAGGGAAGCTATAATCCAGAGAGAGATAAAAGTAACAGGTGAGGTGGTGAGAGATGATCAGATGATTTAAAATAAGATTCTGCCTAACTTTGTTACAGATAAGATAAGAGGTGTAAGAAAAGGAGAGGGTCCGAAGATAAATCCAAGGATACTGGTCCAGATAATTAGAAGCATTAAAGTTGGTGTTAACCAAGAATGGCTAATGTGTACTAAGTTGAGGGGAAGATGAAGAATTCAGTTTTGGATATGTTCTTAGTTTTCTGCTGCTGATATAACCAAATCACCACAAATTTAGCTGTTTAAAACTACACAAACCCTTTATCTCATTGTCCTGTAGGCCAGAAGACTGATTAGATTCAGTTGATTCCTCTGCTCTGGGTTTCTCAAAAATGAAGATACTGAATTAACTCATTCAGGCTGTTAGATTTATGGTTGTAGGCCTAAGGGGTCTATTTCCTTGCTGGCTGTCAACTGTGAACAGCACCTGGTTCCTAGAGCTCTCTCTGATCCTTGCATATGTGTCCCTCCATCTCAGAGCCAGCAATGACATGTTGAATCCTTCACACTTAGAATCTCTCTGATTTCTCCTCTGTTGTACTACTTCTTCATGGTTAGATTGAGCCTACACGGAATATCCATGATAATTTCTCTCTTTTAAAGTTTATAACCTTAATGGTATTAGCAAAGTTCCTTTTGCCATGTAACATAATATAACACAGATTTCTGGGATTAGGGGGAGGATATCTTGGGGGGCTGTTTTGTCTCCGTTAGAGTTGATATATTTGGTAGACATCCAAATAGAAATGGTGATTAACCAGTTGGATGCACAGTCTGTCATTTAGGAAAGAATTCTAGACAGTGGATTAATATTTGGGACTTGTATGCCTGTAGAGTTACTTAAAGGCATGAGACCAGATGAAACTATTAGTGGAAGAGTAAGCACATTTTTCTGCCTTATGTGGCAGTCCTGAGGGCCTCCAGTCTTCAAAGATCTAGGAGAATAGGTACAACCAGCAAAGAAGATTTAAAATTTGGAAGAAAACTATGAGGATGTGATGTTGGAAGTCAGGTTAAAGAAAGGAAAAAAATGTTGACTATGTTATATAATAATAGGCTAGCTACATTGTAGTCATATGGTGATCATTAATGACTTTATTGAGCACTTTTAATGTAATGGTGGAAGTAAATTGCTGATTAGAGTAGGTTTGAAATAGAATAGGAGAAAAGTCAAACAGTTTAAATAACTGCTCTGAAGAGCTTTTCTGGAAAGAGGGACAGAGAAATGGGTGGTAGCTGGTGAGAGAAGTGGTGATAAGAAAGGATATCTTTTAAATGAGAGAAATAGCAACATGTGATAGTAGAAATGATCAGTGTGTGTGTGTGTGTGTGTGTGTGTGTGTGATGATTTAAAAAAGATGGAAAAATCACCTGATTGATGTCCTTGAGAATAATGAGAAGAAATAGGATCTACAGGGGATGAATAATAATTAATGGTCGATGGGTATTGTAGTTCTTGGGACAATTAAAGGATTGTTGAAGTAGTAGAGAGTGAATTTGGGTAGTCAGAGAGTAGGATGAATGAAGTGACGATTACTGAAGGGTTGCAATTATTAATATAGTCTAGAATATGCCCAGTCATTGGAGGAGAGGCTGTTTAGGAACTTGAGATTGGAGGTTGTAAAAGGTGAAATAAACAAACACACACACACACACATACACATACACACACACGAAAAAAATAAGAATAGTGTTCAAGAGTGACTTGTATGTAGATGCAAAGGCAGTGTTGGCCAGCTGTTTTCTGTCAAGACAGTAAATATTTTAGGGCCTCTGGCTATCCTATGGTATACTTACTCAGTCTATACTGTTGTAGCAAAGAAAGAGCTGTATCAATTTGTAAACAAATTGGTATGGCAGTTTTCTCATAAAACTTTACTATTGGACACTGAAATTTGAATTTATGTAATTTTTGCATGTCATGAAATACTCCTTTGACTTTTTCAGCCATTTAAAAATATGGATCTGTACAAAAAAAGGCAGATGACTGGAGGACTAATTCTTTACTAAATCTGTCCTAAGGGATTGATAATCTAAAAATGAGACCTAATAATGTTAAGTTTTGGTGACAGGAGATTTTATACCTGGAGGATTTTAAAGATAGAGTTGTTTAGAATAAGCATTGAAGGGTAAGGACGCCTACCCCACCTCCTTACCCAGAGTAATGAGTAAAATAGCCGTGATTTATTTGAGACAGCCACAGGGTGGACATTCAGGGATGTTCTAGGGCTTTGTTAGAGCATGAATCTGAAAGGAATGTTCAGAGAAAAAGCTGAGTTATAGTCAGCTTTTCCTGATGACAGTGAGTTCCACAGAGCAATGCTGAAGGATTTCAGCTGTTGAGAAGTGGGGGGGAGATGTGGACATAGTTGATTGGGAGAAAGCAAATGAGAATTGACCTGGTTTCTTTTGCTGACTAATTTAAATGGGGGTGGGGTGTTTAAGATCATATTAACCTGCTAGATTTAAGGGCAGATAATTTGGTGAGATACTGAGTTTTTGAAAGAGATAGTATGGGCTCCTTCTTGATGCTATGAATAGGTGGTAGAAGACTTGAGTCCTAGATTTCCTTTTTTGGAGGACAGATTTATTATACTATGGTTCACCACTGTATTTTTTTATTTTTTAAAGTGATCGAAAAATAGGGAAATATGTTAAGGTCTCAGTTTGTCAGCCTGTACTCCTGAAAAAGGTTCCCCACACCTATCCTCTTGGTGGAACTGGATGCTGCTCAGGGGTTGAAGTTAGGTATTGCCATTCCCTCAGGTACTTTAGGCTCTGGTAATAACCCCAGCAGTTTATGCCTTGATAGAATAGTTTTACCTCAAGTCATGCCCTGTTAAGATGAACTCAATATCCTGGAATATTTCCAAATTGTTCCTTTCCGTCTACCCTGCTGTAAGAGGACTGTTTTTTTCCTTATGATATTCACAATGAAAAACCTGGTATAAAGCTCCTGCAGGTAATACTCACAAATGTGTGAGTACTTCCCTATATCTGAGTACTTTTGTAGTTTTTTATTTCTCAGACTGGTCCACATTGAGCCACGAGCATTTTCTCGGTTATACTTTTAAGTTTTCCTATTCAGATACTGGTTTCCAAAGAGATTTTTGCTTGGGTATGTTGTGATTCTCTGTGTCTGTCTCATTCTCTAATTTTGGGTAGAAGGCTTATCCCTGTAAGCACTCTTTTCTAATGACTCCAAGAAAAGCAGTTGATTTTTTAGTTTGTATACCCTTTTCTTATTAGGATGAAATGAAGACTTCTAAGTTCCATGGGTACTGAACCAAAATGCAGAAGTACTGTATTAGAGTTATTTAATGCTACATACTGAACTGACCACCACATACAAATTTCATAGTGTTGTATTTTCATTTTTATTTTGTTGAACAAATAAATGCCTTTTGCTTTCCTTTTGATTTTTTTCTTTTTCTTTGACCCATGGTGACTTTAGAAGTATGTTACTTACTTTTGAAACATTTGAAGATTTTTTCACATATCTTCCTATTACTGATTTCTAAGCTAATATCTCTGTTACATAAGTCCTTTAAAATTTTTTGAGATTTCAAAAAAAATACAGAACTTTGCCTTGACACAGGTTTTGTATTCTTTCCAAAAGAGTTTATATTAATTTTGCTCTTGAGGAGTTTTTCTATAAATATCCCTTTCGTCAGTTTGATTTATATTGCTTAAGTTATCTTTGATCTTACTAATTTTTTTGTCTACTTGTTTGTCAGTTATTGAGAAGATGATGTGAACATCTTACTGTAATTATGGATTTTGCTTTTTCCTCATTTCCCCCAGTTTTTGTTGTCTTCTGAGGTTCTCTTAGTAGGAGCAAAAAACATTTAATGTTTTTATATTCTTTTGATAAATAGACCTCTTTATTCTGGTAATGTTTCTTTTTCTGAAATCTGCTTTGTCTGATAATATGAATTCAGCTTTCTTATGATTAGTGTTAGACTGCTATTTCCCCCCATGCTTTTAAAATCTTTGTGTCTTTGCAAAGCTGGTCACTACATCATGGTAAAGGGGACAATAAAACAGGAGGATATAACAATCATCAACATATACTCCCCAAATGAAGGAGCACCAAAATATATCAGACAATTATTATCATCCCTGAAAACAGACATTAAAGAAAATACATACATAGTAGACTTCAACACCCCACTTTCTCTATTGGACAGATCAAGACGAAAAAAAGTAACCAAGGACATTAAAGCTCTAAATAAGGACCTAGACCACATGGGATTAACATATCTATCGATCACTTCACCCCCGAAAAATTGAACACACATTTTTCTCAAGTGCGCATGGAACATACTCCAGGATCAATCACATATTAGGCCACAAAACAAACTTCAACAGATACACTAAGCTCAAAATAGTACCAGCCTTCTTCTCCGATCATAAAGGAGTCAAACTGGAAATAAATCATAAAAAGGAAAAAAGAAACCTCCTTACCTCATGGAGACTGAAACCCACATTACTGGAAAACCAATGGATCAACAAAGAGATCAAAGAAGAAATTAAAAAATATCTAGAAGTGAATGACAACGAGGACACAACTTTCCAGAACGTGTGGGACACAGCAAAAGCAGTAATAAGAGGAAAATATACAGCATTGCAAGCTCACATCAAGAAACAAGAAACAACCGGGCCTCCCTGGTGGCGCAGCGGTTAAGCGCTGCGCTGTGGAGCTGTCGGCAGCAGCGACGCGAGTTCGATGCCCGGCCGGGGAGAATCCCACATGGTGCGGCAGACCTCTCCTGCCTCGCCCGCTGCTCCCCTCAGTAGTGTATTTCTGATCTGCCTGTTCTGCTCCCCACTCTGTCTCTGGTGAACCCTCTCGCCGCCCCACACCTCTGGCCTGTACCCCAGCTTGTATGTATAAATAAAAAATAAATCTTTAAAAAAAAAAAAAAGAAACAAGAAACAACCCAAAGAAACAATTTTCTTCTCACATCTCAAAGAACTAGAAAATGAACAACAAAAAACCCCAAAAGACAGTTTAAGAAGGAAATAATAAAAATCAAAGCAGAACTAAGTGAAATGGAAATTAAAAGAACAATCCAGAAGATCAACGAAACCAAAAGCTGGTTTTTTGAAAAAATAAACAATATAGACAAACCACTAGCCAGGCTTACAAAGAAAAAACGAGAGGAAACACAAATAAGTAGTATCATAAATGAAAAAGGAGAAATCACAACGGACACAGCAAAAATAAAAAAAAATCAGAGATTACTATAAACAGCTATACGGAAACAAGTACAACAACCTAGAGGATATGGACAAATTCCTAAAACTATACAATCACCCAAAACTAGAAAAAGAAGATACAGGACACCTAAACAGACCAATTACAAGTAGTGAAATTGAAGCAGTAATTAAAAACCTCCCCTAAAACAAAAGCCCAGGACCAGATGATTTCACAAATGAATTCTACCAAACATTCAAAAACGAAATAGTCCCTATATTACGCAAACTCTTTCAAAAAATCGAGAAGGAAGGGGTACTACCAAACACATTCTATGAAGCAAATATTACTCTAATGCCAAAATCAGACAAAGACAACACAAAAAAAGAAAACTACAGACCAATCTCCCTAATGAATACGGATGCAAAAATATTCAACAAAATCTTGGCCAATAGGATCCAACAATGCATCCATAAGATAATACACCACGACCAAGTGGGATTTATTCCAGGGACACAAGGATGGTTCAACATCCGAAAATCAATCAGTGAAATCCAACACGTCAACAAAAAGAAAAATAAAGACCATATGATCATATCAATAGACGCTGAGAAAGCATTTGAAAAAGTACAGCACCCATTTATAATAAAAGCCCTTGAAATCCTTGGGATAGAAGGAATATACCTCAACATAATAAAAGCCATATATGACAAACCCACGGCCGATATTATACTCAACGGTGAGAAGCTGAAGGCCTTTCCCCTAACATCAGGCACAAGGCAAGGATGTCCACTCTCACCATTACTTTTCAATATAATACTGGAAGTCTTAGCCAGAGCAATTAGACAAGAGAAAGACATTCAAGGGATCCAAATAGGAAAGGAAGAAATTAAACTGTCTCTATTTGCAGACGATATGATAATATATATACAAAACCCTAAAAACTCCATAGAAAAACTACTCAAAATAATAGACCAGTTCAGTAAAGTAGCAGGATACAAAATCAACGCACAAAAGTCAGTAGCATT